>CAEFZY010059248.1:0-48481 GCA_903066815.1 Brachyrhaphis roseni | reverse complement strand
GCTACGGAGTTGTCAGAACGCTGGTTTGTAATCTATTAATAAAGTTTGACTGACCTATCTGACTGTTTTGTTGACATTCCCTCTAGCGCAGCTCCTTCTAATGGATGCATAATGTAACCCCAGCCTCTACTGTAGCGTCTATTCTATGCGCCTTATAATGCGGTGCGCCCTATATATGGAAAGGTTTTAAAAAAGGTCATTCATTGAAGGTGCTTATAATGCGGTGCGGTAAACCTAAACTGTAGAAAAATTATGGATAAGACATAAAACACTTTAGTCTGTAAATATGTTTTAGCCAAAACGCCTCATTTTAGTCAAATTTAAAGAGTAAAAGCAAAAAAATCACATTAATGTTTAAAAAGTTTTGAAATGGCTCATTTTCCAGACACCAAATGTTGTCAAATACTGGCTGGGATGCTTTTTCTTAAACACCTTTTTTAAAAAGCTGTTTGTGTTAGAAATGCACCGATCCATTTTGTTCACTTCCGATACCAATATCTGAGTTTTATTATCGGCCGAGACTGAAAATGTAAAGCGTTGTTTTAAACACAAACATAAATGTACTGAATTAGAAATGTATCAGATAATTCTGCATCAGTATAACTCACTTAAATACACAAATAGCTTCACAAGTTTGATCAAACATGGAAAAACAATTTTAATTTGTTCAGTGAGTGAAATTAGGAGAATAACAGTAAATTTAAAATAAATAATAAAGAAACTGACAAAAACTTTAGGTTGACTAATTTGGTCAAACAGAAATAAAAAGCAACAAACTTTATTTCAAAAGGTACAGAAAGTGCAGTTAGGAACTAAATATAATATAAAATAAATAATAAATCATCAAAGCATAGAATTAAACTGAATAGATCTATCTTTTTTGTTTGTCACCGACACCCGATCTAAGTTTTTAAATATCGGGACCAATACAGATATTAATATCGGATCAGTGCATCTCTAGTAGAAACCCAATTGGAAGCAAAAAACATCCAAAATGTGAATTTTCACATTTGCATATTAGCATAAACTGCTACATCATAATGAATAATATGGATATTTTAAAGTTTGTTTTATCAGATCAGCTCTGTTTGCTTTTCTGTTGGTGGATATTTTGGTGAACATACCTTGTTGTAGTATCCATAGGTGATGGCGTTGGGGTGAACGCCGGCCTTCTTCATCTCAAACAGGACTCTGACCGCCAGGACCGGCTGACCGTACTGCCCACACAGCTGCATCAGGACCCGGTAGCACACCTGCAGGGAAATCTGTGTGACCGCTTTGCTCCGACGCAGCTAATCGGCCGAACAGGAAACGGCTTGTCTACCTCGTCGGGCGGCTGCAGCTTCTTCGCCTGCATCTTCCTGAGGACGTCGTAGGCGGTGCGGAGCGCCCGCACTTTGGAGTGGCACACCTTGACGTACGCCGGCAGGCAGATGAACCACAGGCCGTAGCAGTGGCGCAGCAGGCACTTGGACCACAGCTGGGGGATGGACGAATACTTCTTGGCGATCTTCTGCGCTGATTTGATCTCCTGGGGGTGAAAACCAGGAGAAGGAAGCATGAAGAGCTGATTTGGTAGCTGGTCGCGTTGCCTTCAGAACCAGAAGATGACTGGGCGACCCAATTGGCTGCTGTTCTCCCTGTTGCTGGAGATCCTCCTCCTATCACACTTTTTCCTTCCACTCAACTTTCTATAAATATGCTATAGCTTTTCCATAATATTCAGATTATGTGGGACACCTATTTTAGATTTTCATTCACTGCACTGTAAAAACACAAAATCTTACCTAGTATTCTTGTCTGGTTTCTAGTGCAAATATCTTATTATACTAGAAACTTTCTGAAATAAATGACACAAAAAAAACCCACTCATTTTTTAGATGTATCTGGAAGAGATTTTACAAGCTATAATCACAGCAAATGCTTCTTCTTCCAGATTAAACAGTTTTTAGAGCAGGAAGTAGGTTACTGCTGCTCACCTGTTTGGTGCGTCTGAACATGGGGGCGGGGCTTGTGGGGCAGCTGTGCCTGGCCGCGAGGCGGGAGGAGGGCGTCCGCAGGCCCTCCACCGGGTCGAACAGCTCCAGAGTTAACACCGGGAAACCGTCATACCTGCAGGAAGAACGCCACAACATGTTACGGAAACGACCCGTCAAAAAAATAAAAGGAGACTTCATTTTCACCAAAAAACTCAGAAATTTGAGATTAATCTCAGAAATTTTTAATTATTATTTTTTTTAATCTTGAAAATCAAACATTTTCTAGAACAAATGTTCACTTTTGAAACTCAGAAAATTTTCAAAAGTCGAAATTTTTCGACTTTTGAAAACTTTTGGCAGAAATTTATTCCTTTTTTTTCTATGTACAATGGCTCTAATACACCTTTGTATCTTCAGGCTTTTAATCAAATGTTACATTGCACTTCAACACAAAATGCCAGTTTGAATATCAATCACTTTCAAAGACTTTATACAGAAACAATAAAATTCAAGTATTTTCCAGAATTTCATGAGCCCTGTACCTATGTGCCTTTCCCCCATTTCATTTCCACACCTGACAGATGTTGCAAACCAACCAAAAACTGTCCAGAAAACGGGTGAGAAGGAGAAGAAAGTCCACACAGACTCAGACGGTCCAGTCGGTACCTGTAGCAGAGCGGGTATTCCTCCCCGTCAGGCAGCGGCGGCAGCTCTGGAGGAGTGATGAACACCGTGTGCTCGCTGCGCTGCGACTCATCGATCTCGATCAGCCGCGTCTCGTCCGGCCGCTCGCCGTCCACCTGCAGGCCGCAGCACACAAACATGGAGAGACATTCCCGATTTACAGACTCTTTCATCCATCTCAGCTGGTGAGATGGTGATTTGTTTATTTACTTTATTCTAGAGATGGACTATATATTGGTACTAACATCGGTATCGGACAATATTAGTCATTTTTTAACATAAATAAAACCAGGTCGATATTAACGACCAACATTTGTTTTCATCTTGTTGCCATTTGTTTCTGGTTGTTTTCTTTCCAGTTGAGAAAGTAGCATCTTCCTTATTTCTATAATCATTTCCTAGCAATAGCTAGCTTTACACTTGCTAGCTGCCTAGCTAGCAAAGGAATATTAGCTGCTTGTTAGCGGTAGCCGTAACCGCTTAGAGTCAGATTTATGACATTTTACACATTTTGTTTTGTTTTTGTGTCTGTTCATGTAATCTTAATGCCTTTATTTGATTTATTTACATTAAAATAAGCTAAAAACCTGATGGAAACAGGAATGTGGCCCTGAGCAGGTGAGCAGCATCCGTCTAAATCAGAATGTCACACGCATGGGTCAGTGTTTGGTGAACACACCAATTAAACTCTTGTACCTAAAAAAAAAAAAACCCTTCGGGGTAATTTAATGCTGTGATGAAGGTGAGAGAAGAGGGAGGGCGACAGTAGGTGACCTAGTTTTCCCTCTACCTCTGCAGCTTTCTCTGCAAACTGTGACACACAAAACAAATGACATCCAAATGCAAAGTAAAGCTACAATAAACACATTCACATCCATTACAGAATTAATGATTTCACAAGGAAAGAGCCAGACAGAGAGAAACAGCCCCTAATGAAGACAGATAAAGCTCCTATAATAGGAAACAGGCAGGACAACCAGGCTAAGCTACATTTACAATGAGCTTCCTGCTGGTCTGTCTCCATTTCATCCATGGAACAACAAATCAGCCGCTGCGGTCAAACGTCGGGGTGACATTTGCCGTTTTTATAGGTCAGCAGTAAACAGCAAGCAGTAAGCTGATGCGCAAGATCTCAAAGGTTTCATAACCGAAGAAAAAGTCTGATCACAACTTATAGAAAAACGTCAGGAAAAAAATCAGACCAGTCAAATAAAACTGATCTGTTGACAGCAAGAAAAGGACAGTGTGTCACCAAGACTTACAATCTTGCAGTATTTATTTATTTATTTATCTATTCATTCATTCATTTATTGGCTAAAATTATGTTTCTTTTTCATGAAAAGTGTCTGAAATTTCTAAAATTCCAGATTACTTTGGTAAGAATATATTGTCTGTTGAAGTTTGCCTTCATGCAGATGACACCCTACTTTATTTTAAGAAGACTTCCCTATACCTCAGCTTTAGACACTGTGGTGAATAATTTGTAGGAATATGTCAGCTGTTAAAAGTTCGTCTTTATGCAGATGACATCTTTCTTTATTTAGATCACTTCACTTTACTAGAAAAGCTGTGTAGGTCCTTCAATCGCTCTGTGGCTGATTCTGATTATTGCTTTCCTTGTCAAGAGTGGATTAATAGTAATTTCTTGGCTCACCTTCTACCTTCTTGCTCAATCTTTTTTTTTTTTCACACAATTAAATTATGCTGTGTGATTATTTATTTTTTTCATTTTATCTGAATTTCTCTTAAAAAGTATCTTTAATGACAACATATGATGCCAAAGCATCAAATCTCTGAAGATTATCAGTAGTGGCTCTGAAAGAGAACATGTTTGTGCCTCAGAGATTCATCTTTTACATCCTGTTATAAATCTGGGATTCTGTCAGACGATGCATTTGGTACAAGACATTTACAAGTCTACAATTGCCTCAGCAGGAGCATTAAAATACTATAAATCACTGCTTCCAACAGCGACTCTTAACCCAAAAGACACAAGTTTACAACCACACACCAGGGAAAAAGCAATGATCCTGTTTTATTTTCCTGAGCTGCTTAATGAGATAACTGCTGCTACAGTGACTGGGGACAGATTGGAGATTTATGGTGGATCTAGGAAGAATTAATAGTCACAGTAGCAAGCAGAGTATACTGAAAAGTGCTTAATGAAAGGCTTTAGCTGTGCAGGCGTTGATTTATCCACCGACAGAACTGAGGCGAGGCCAGGTGAGTATTAAAGTATTAAAGTTCATAATTTAGCCTAGTTAGCTTGAAGGTAATTAAAGACTAATAACTAAATCAGTCGAGGTCAAAGTGAGAAAGAATTATTCTTTTTGCTCTTCTTCCTTCCTTGTTTTTAAGAGGTTGTCATTAAACAAAGCTGAAATTTGCAATCAGGATCAAAATATATCAGTAAAATAACCTTCTTCTCTTTTAGCATTCAGATAAAGTTTTCCGAGCTGCGAAGTAATAAATATAAGAGCTTTTTGTTATTGTAAGATTTTGGAAAGATTTATGTCATCCCAGAATTTTCCTTTATGAACAGTTCAGTAAATTGTTTCCAGAACTACAGAAAATAGATAATCTAAATCAAATACTGATGCAAAATATTATCCAGGCAGTTAATTGGCAGATTAATGATGATTAAGGATCAGCTTACAGTTTTTCTGCAGTAGTTGTTTTGTACTTCCCAGAATTATTCGTTTAATTTAATATGAATCAAAATGAGAATTTTAAAACCCAACCTTTAGATAATTACAATAAATGAACAAAACAGGAGAAAAAATAAATAAAATGAATTATGAAGTCTCTATAAACAAAATTATCCTTAAAAAAAAAAAAGGCTCTTTGGGACCAAAGCACCCGACTGGAAACTTTTATCATCCAGTTTTTGATAAAATGAAAAACAATAAATCATGCAAATGGAAATTATTGAGTTTATTTTAATTCGTCATGTGATTAATTGATTTATTGCTACAGAAAAATCTTGATTGCTTCATTTGTCTTATTAAAATAGAAATACATTACTTGAATATTATATGTAGCTTTAACAAAAAGTACCTGAACGATTGCAAATCATTTGCAGAAGGCATCCAGCTGCATTTGTGTTTGTTTTTGATCTTTTCTGTGTTTATTATAAGGATTAATAATTACAACAAAAAAAAGGGATAGTCACAGAAATAATGATATTTCTGTGAGAACAAACCGTCTCTCCTTCAGGGATCAATGAACTTTAAGCTGATTTTCCTTCACTTGAGCGATCTTTGTGTGCTGAGAAATGACAGCCAGAGCTAACAAAGACAAACTCAGGATTTAATCGTCTGTACAGGAGGAGCAGGAGGAGATCAGGACACCCAACTCACCTCACTGCAGCACAGAAAAAGCTCCATGATCATTTCCACTAAACCTAAATTACAGCAGGTCTATTCTGAAGCTGCTAAAACCGGTGACCCATGGAAGTGACTCAGGGAAAATGGCTGCTGAAACTGCAAACACATTAAGCTTACCCTTCAACTTATCGACATGAATTAAACTCTCCAAAATGCTGCACATAGAGCAAAAGAGACAAAAAAAACAAAAAAACCGACTCTCTAAGGGTGTTTTGTGAATTCTCACAACTCTTTAGCTCCACCACATTTAGTGCAGAGCACACTGCGGTGTCAAGAAAATATCAAGATCCTGTTGATACACATTCTGTTGGATCGTTTATGTTAGTTCACGCTGCACCGTTTATAATGGAGCCAGAAGGCTGGAGTCTGCACACACAGATGACCTAAAACTGTTCTTTCACACATGCTAGTGAAACTGCAGAGGCAGCAGTAATAATGCATGCAGTGAATATCTAAATGAACATTAAAAATGCAGAACACCAAGCAGGCTGATGCTGCCTGAATGCAGCCATGTGAAAAAGGGAGGTGAAAATGAGGAAACTAAGGGCGTCTTCACACCTGATCGTCCAGTAGACTTCGCCCAAAATTGCAACATTTGCTACATTTTCAGCTGCTGCGGTTCTCAAACCAACCAAACCCTTTGGAAGCCTGTTCCCCTCCTCGCCTGTGGGGGCGCTGCACCAAGAACCACTAAAGGAAACGACTCTGAAGAAGATGAGTGCAACTTCCTGCTTCACAAAATGTAAACAAAAATGGAGTAGCGTCAGAGTTTAGGGGTTGTAGGATTTCTCTTTCACGCATTTGGTTTGGTTACATTTACCCAGAATGCTTTGAGATATACTTTGCTTATTGCTTTTGGTCTCTAGTCCGCCTGGCGTTCACATATCCATTCAAACCGCACCAGAGTTCACTTCAACAGAGCAAAATAGGTATAGTTCCAATCGATTAACTAATAACAGCAGTTTAGACTTTCTGTGTCGTACTTTGACCTCCATCCATCAGAGGGCACCAATGGTGATCCTGAAGCAGAGTCCAGTTGATATGGAAACAAAGATGGCGGAGGAACGGGAAAGAGAACAGTCCAAACAAAGTCTAGTGTGGGATGAAAAATGCATTTTATGCGGTTTTGTTTTGAAAAACGCAATTTTTCAATTCAGCAACCTATTTTGTTACATTTATAAATATGTCTAAGTTTATAGTGTGAGCAAACCACAATTTTGTGTTTATTCAGTCAGTATTTACCACAGCTGACAAAATGTTGTTTTGCTTTTTTTTTACTTAGCTTTAAGAAAAATTTAGCCCTTCATGTGATAGAAAGTCGGTCATCCCTCTTGACACAAGAAAAAACTCAGGTTTTTAAGAAAATGGCCGCTTATCAATCAACCAACTTTAGATCGACTCATTAATTATTAAGTGGCATCTCTAGAGACAAGTTGGAGTTTTTTTGGTCCACATCAGAGTTAGATTACACATTTGGACCAAATTTTCTATGCAAACAGAATAGAGTTTTATTAAAGCGACTAAACAGAGCTGGTGTGAATACAGGATTAAATCAGACCTGAAGGTTTTGAAGGTTTCCTAAAGCAAAACGCCGAAAAGATTAGAACTTCAGGTTAGCCATGCAATGCATTTTCACTCAAAATTATTTGGTTATTTTCGCAGGTCATGCACACTAGGAAGCAAGCAGAACAGGTGAAACGGCAGCTAGCTTACCTTCCCTCCTTTCTCGGCGCTCCGCTCTGAGTTGTAAAGCTGATCGCAAGAGGAAGCAAGAGGAGAAAACTTAACTTGAAAGCAGAGAAAGTTACAGGAGGTTCACTGAAACACTCCAACCCAAAGCAGAACCAGAAAGAGAAGGATGAGAAAAACTTGTTTTCTTTATTTTTAAGAAGCCAAATTAAAATGTATGAAAACGTGGAACTCACTTTGTCAACGCAGTCGTCAAAGAACGCCAGGCTGGTGTCTTTGTCGCTGACAAACGAGCATTCCTCGATGAAGCGGATGAACATCTGGGTCTTGGTCATGAGCGAGTAAAACTTCTGGTGAGAGCGGTCGCGGCTCTTCAAGAATCCTGCAGATTTAAAACATCAAACTTTAAAATTTGAGCTAATTTTACCAAGATGACCGGCTGCGACAGCAACAATTAACCAACATCCTCCAAAGGTGTGCGACTTTGTGGCTAAAGACTCCATTATTCTGTAAAAGGCTGTAAAAATATTCTACAAACTTCCATTTGTGTTGGTTTGGATAATGCACTGTGTTATTATTGTAATGGCCAATTTGGGACGTGCGCGAATGTCTTGAAACGGCTCCATAATAGATGCTGAAAGCAGCTTAACTGGGTAATAAGCCTTGACTGTTATGAGACGGAGAGCAGGAAGAGCGGCCGCTGGCACGACCAGAGGTGAACGCAGAGTGTTTCCTGCAGATGATTAATATTTTATTTGTGACAGAGGCCACTTGTAAGCAGGACCAGCAATTACTTTCTCAGGTTATACACTGTGCAGTTTCATTTTTCTAATGTAAAAACACCTTTTCTCTGTTATTTCAGTCTCTTTACCATCTGAAATACAAGAATCCATAAAAAGCTTAACAAAACTATTCCATAGCAAAACAAAAATGGCAAACTAGCCAATCCTTAATGTTGAAAAAGAAATTAGTGAGAAGTCTGAACATTTATACAAAATGATTTTAAAATCAATTGGTTGAAGGTAAAACATATTTTAGTATACGTTTTCATCTATAAAGACAGCTCATCATCATGTTCACACTAACACTAAATAGGTTTTCAAATATTTTTGCAGATGCAAAGAGAAAGAATATTTACAGAAAATTGTGGGAAAAACAAAATTGCTAATGTTGTTTTTGCCTTAAAAACAGTTTTTTGATTAATTACTAAACTTAATCAAACAGCTTGATTAAGTTGCCTTTAAGAGAGCTTAAAGATAATTGTTTTATAGCAGGATGTTACTCCATTAATTTGAAGGTTTTAAAAAGGAGAATCCCAGATTTAGGCCCCCCGTTTTGAATTGTTAGTAAGAACATGTCTACTGTTAAAGTTCGTCTTTATGCAGATGACACCATACTTTATTTTATAAGCGAGTTCCCCAGAGCTCAAGTTCAGGCCTTGTTTTGAATAATTAGTAACAATTTGTCAGTAATAAAGTCTTAAAATCCCGGTGTTCCTCAAAGTATCAAACTCTCTTTCAGCTGCTATAAGCTGCCAGTCAAATTTCCATTTTTCAGAAATCACTTACAAATCTCAGATATTATTCTGCACCAGATAATGACCATATCAAAGTCATACGATCTTACAAATAGTCAGACATTTGGCTTAATTTAGAGCGCATATGACAATTTTGAAAGCAACATTTTTTATTTTTATAAATAAATAAAAGTAATAAAAAAAACCTACAGGTTATTTTGTTATTATTGTGACATTTTACAAAACCATGGCTATTCTAAAACTACCCATTATATTATGTATATATTTCCTATTTTGGATTTAATCTCATACTTATTGTTGTAACTTTGTGAAGATGACCTTTTAGATTTATTCTGAACACTTCTGGTCCTTGTATGTCTCCATGTTTTGGGCACCAGGCTTGAATGTCACGTCTAACTGATCAAATCCCCAGAAAAACAAAAAACAAACAAAAAAAAAACAAACATGAATTTGATCATGTGAGAAATGAGAAGTTCAGAAGGAACCTAAATGTCACCTTCAGAGATACTAGAGTGGAAACGCTGCAGCTGCAGAATAATCAGTACTGACATTTTCAGCCTCAGAGAGAGAAACTCAAAATGGTGTCATTACAGGCATCATTATTTTTATATTTTTGTTTTTTATAGTAGGACAAAAGTGATTTTGTCCTACTATAGGACAAAATCGGACTGTATTCGTGTCCCACATGTCATCAACTTTCTTTCTTCTCAATTTAACAAATCAATCGAACTTCCTCCCATTCAAGAATATTCCGACTTATTGGTTATTTCTCAAACTCATTCAGCATTTCCACATGACTAAGATTAGCTCTGATTGGATTTAATCTCTCCAAAATATATTCGTCTCCTATTTTCTTCATAGTTTATCTTGTATTTAACCTGTATTTTTATTTAGTTTGTCTAGTTTCTAGTTTTTTTACATTTCAAAATGTTAGATTTATATTACGCAACACTGTGTATGCAATTATCAGAGGTGGGCAAAAATTGTGTTCGTAAGAGCAGCACTTCTTCAACATATTTTTACTAGAGTATAAATAAAAAGCAGCCGTCCAAGAAGTTACTAAACAGTAAAAGTATTTGGTAAAATCAAGTACTGAGTAACTGATCAATCATTTAATATTTAAAAATTACATCATCAGATGGACCAAAATATAAAGTCAAGTGGAAAGTTTGATATTTTAAAGGACAAAATGAAAATAATTCATCCAAGTAACAAAAATAACAAAATCAGGCAGGTCTTATGAAACTTTAACAGAAACTGCAGGTGTGTGTGTGTGTGTGTCTGGTGGATTTTTGGCTAAAACATGTTTGTCGTACATTCAATAGAAAATCCAGAAATTTTACTCAAGAAAAAGCAGAAATACTTCATAATAAAATTACTGATGTAAAAAGTCCAGTGAAGTAAACTTTTTTTTTTTTTTTTTAAGTTAAATGTAATTGTGTAAATGTAACTTGGTATTACTCAGCTCTGGTCATCATTCAGCTTTATTCCTCACCTCCCACTAAAAGATGAGAGCAGTTTCATCTACGGTGGTCGACTGTTTAAAGTCTTAAGGTTTAGGAAGAGAATAAATAACTCTGTTTCAGCATGCTGTTTAGTACTTCTTCCTCAGGTTTTGGAGCACCATTAGAGGAATCGGGCCTCATTACTCTGTGTTGGACTTGTTAGGGTTCCTGTGTGAAGACTTTGAAGCGGCTGCATGGAAACAGTGGAGCCGGGTTAATTCATTCAGCCCGCTTCCTCTGGGAATCTGAGCTCCGGCTTCATATGCAGCGCTGGGTTTGAAGTCCTCGTGATCAGACGATTTCGGCGTGTTACCTTGTAAGTCGAAGAGCGAGCTGGCGTCTGTGGCCTTCTCCGACGGCGCCTGTGTGATGGGGCGCAGGAAGGAGCGGTAACCCTTTAAAATGGCCGCCATGAAGCGCAGGAAGGCTTCCTGGATCTCCAGCTCCAGCGTGTGGAGGCTCTTCCCACAGCTGAGCTCTTGTGAGTCGCTCATGCTGAGCTCCAGCAGCCCATCAGAGCGGTACTGACCTGGTGACAGGGCCGTACGTTAGCACAGGGCTTCCCAAACATTTCCACGCCACGGCGCCCAAACGGCATTAGCTAACGGCTGGGGACTCTGTTTGAAAACCAGCAAACAATGCTACAAAATATGTAAAGAAACTAACTTCACCTCTACTTTCAATAATGATTTAATTCGTTTAGCATAAATGTTGCATTGTAGCTTCTGATTTTGGCTGTCCATGCTATGCTAACTTAAGGAGCAAAGCAGCTATTTGACTGCTAGCCAATCAGAAACATGAGCATGTCAAATAGCATTCCAATTAGACTTGTGATAATTTGACCCAGAAATTATCGCGATAAATGATATTTTTGCTTTGAGGCCATTTTCAAGTAATATAGTGGTAATGGCATAATAATGCACGAACACATTCTCAAAGATCAATAAACTTTAAATTGTAATGAACATTGAATACTGGAAGACATTTTAAATATCTTCCAGAACAACAAATAAAATTAATTATGAAGTCTCTGTAAACAAAATTATCCATAAAAACGGCTAGTTGAGACCAAATCACCCAAGCTACTATCGCCGTATGAAGAAATGCTCCAAAACAAAAACAACCAATCAGAGCCAGGAGGCAGGTCTTATCGCTGTGAATCAACTTAATGCGCTTGCTACTAAATGTGTTAAGGGCAGAGAAACAACTTACCATACAGAAAACCCGTTTATCAGTCGTCATCAACAAGCTATGCTAACTGCTGCGTAGCCGATCGCACACGGAGGGTGATGAACAGCACTAAGACCCGCCTCCTGGCTCTGATTGGTTGTTTTTATTTAGCATTGGGAGAGGGCAGAGGAGCTGCCTCTCCACATATCTCTCATTTTACACAACATTGAGACAGTTGTAACAAACATGTAAAAAATATTTTAAAAAATAAAATAAAAATTCCATCCTGCAGGTTTAAATTGATCATCTTTGACTCCTCAGTTGTTTAAAATCAGTTTTTCCAACATTGATTTTTCCTGTTGTGAAGCCAATGAGTTCTTCTCTATAAAAAGCTGTGTTGCTGTTCGGATGGCAACTTTATTAACAGATTTAATACCCAGAGAGATTAAAGTATTACTGTATTAAACTGAATTAGCAATACATTTTTAAAACAATGAAGCTCAAGTTTACACCTGCTTCCCCCAAAAGGACATTGAACTTTCCGGAAAACTTTAAAATGTATATCAATTTCCAGACTTCTAGCAGGGGCAGAGATTTTCAACTTCACTGAATCAGAAAATTCATTTATTCAATTACTGCAGCTGAATAAACAGCTGTTTCTGCGGCTGAGCCGCTCAGAAAGTCGACAAGAACAGAGAGAGACGCTGATTAGGATATTATCCCAGGAAGGATTATTTCTCACTTTCAGCTTGTTGAAAGAACAGGACAAGGAATGAGTGAAGAATAAAAGCTGCAAAAATATTAGAATAATAAAACAACTGGGGATGATTAATGAAGCACATCCGTTTTTTATTACCCGTAATTACCTAGAAAGCTTTAAAATTGCAGCTACAGGCGTAATGTGAGATTAAAGCGCCTTGACACTTTCTATTCATGAAACTTTAAAAACATTTTAAGAAAAACGCAGAGAGTACTCACCGTCAACCAGCTGCTGGTGGAGATTACTCAGCACATTCATCAGGTTTTTACACGCTTTCTTTGGCAGGATCTTCCATGTGAGAGCGCGTTTATCGTCATTGCTGCAAAAGCAGAGAAGCGATGAAAAGCTCGACCAAAGTTCAGACCACCTGCCAAGCTTTCTGGTAGGTAAGAAGGTCCACAGAATAACTGCTGACGAAATGTTGATACTTTGAGGAAAAGTTCATTCTGGTGATTTTACAAGAAATCTCTACATTTAAAAACTCATAAAAAGAAGAAAAAATAGCAAAAAGTTTCACATTTTCCTAAAGTAAAATTCAAATACTTTTCAAACACTTTCGAGGTAAATTTTCAAACCAGTTCTGCACTTTAGAAACAAAAACAATACAAATTAACTTAAAAAAAAGTTTCTACTCACTAATATATGATATTATCTATTAGTTTTAACTAATATCTTGTGATTTTACAGCACGGACAAAAAAAACTAAAATATAGCATAAGTTTGTTTTAAAATATCTCTCTCTCTCTCCTTACTGGAAGATGGTGTTTGTGTCCAGGTCCACACAGTTCACGTCAGGAGGAGGGTCGTAGAGGTCAAAGTACCGGGAGTCGACGCCGACGATGAACGGACAGGGAGCGCTCAACACGTCGGCCAACGCCAGGGGGCAGAGCGGGATGTAGGGACACGGCCAGTGGAAGGGGAAGATCATCTGAGGAAAATAAACGTCAGGCTGATGCTTCACGATTCAACACACAGAAAGTATTCAGACCCTTTGAGTACACAAACCTCATGTAAAACGTGTAAAAACTCACATTTTAAAGCAACTTTTTTTAATGTTTTATATTTCTACAAATGCAAACAAATGTGTGAAAAACAAAATGAACTTTTTGCCCCATGCCAAAAGTTTAGGCACCACTGAACTGTGATTTATACAAAACATGTTTGTTTCATTTTTGCACAAAATCATTCTTACATAAAGACAGAGAAGAGTTTAATAAGCTAATTGGACAACAAGCTGGAGGTCATTGTCCAGGTTTCTGGTGTCGACTTACCGACACCAGCGCCTCTGTGACGCTGGTCAGCACCGCCGGCCGTAAAGAATGGACCAGGATTTTATGTTCGGTGACGGCGAACACCAGCAAGGTGACGGCGTTCTCCGGACCGAGGTTATGGAGCAGAGTGGAAAACCTTCCTCCGCTGCGGAAGACAAACGTTAAAATTTTATTTTATTTCTGGTCCCAACAGGAAAATTAAGTCAATAATTAAAAAAATAAAAACAACTACTGGTCTACTGGCAGATTCTTTTCCACCTGTTTTTCCTGTTTTAAGTGAAATAATCTGTAATTTGTTTTCTATATTAAAGGATTATCGACTTAAAAAGCTGATTAATCTTGCTGAAAAGTGACTTTTAAGTTATTTTAAATGAACTAAGATATTTAAACTGAAAAGCAGAACAAAATACTTGGTGATATTTTATATTTTTGCAGTGCAGCTCTGAATTATTCCAGAAACTGCAGTGATCTACAACACAGACCTTAAATCAGGAATAAAATGAGTCAAATCAATAGAGCACTTTTGCCAAAATGGCCATTAAACAGGTGTAAGGTCAATAAGTTGCAGCTCATGTCAGAGGGGAAAGATTTAGGTTGGTGAATAAGCCTTTAAGAGCAGCTGCTCTCACCTGAGCGGTAAGGGAGAACTCACTGGCTGGCTCAACATCAGGCTGTCATGAGGAGAAAGCTGCAAAAAAACTGGAGAGTCAACCAAGCAGAAATACAAAACACCTGCAATAAATCTTTGAAACATTCGTCCATAATGGAGGAGCCGAACACAACCCAGCAGGCAATCCAAGAAATTTCACCAATTTCACTGCTGCAATTAAAGAGCTTACCTGCACCAGGATGCGAGGCCTTTGGGAGGAAGGGAAGGGAGCTTTGTGCATGAAGTGAGAGATATGTCTGAAAAAAAGAAGAAGAAGAACGGGGGACGTGAGGCCAGAAATAACAGCAGTGGGTGGCAGAATAGTGTCTTTTATGTGCAGCAGGGGGACATAAAAAGGCTGTTTCACATTACCACAGCAGCAGAATTTCAGGAAAAAAAAGATCCTTTCTTTCAGCAAAAAACATAAAAATTTCACTTTTTTGTTGTGTAGGGAGAAAATAAACTTATTAAAGTGAAAGAACGAAGGCAGCGCCATCCGAGTCTCTGATTCAGCCAGCAGAAAACCTCAAGAAAATCCTGGAAAAGCCGGGCTAATAATGAATATAGACAATGTCTGGCAACAATAAGCAACATATCAAGTAGGCCAGTCATGATAAATTTACCTGGACGACACATTGTCCCATATACAATAAACGATAATATAATGGTAATAATGCAAGAACAGATTCTCAAACTTTACATTCTAATGAACATTTAACACTGGAACCGTTTTATTTATTTACCCAAAAATAAAAAAGCTAAACATCAGAAACGACAAATAAAATGAATTTTGTCAACCAGTTTATGGTACAAAGAGAGGAAAGAAAACTATAAATCAGGAAAAAATGAAATTATTGAGATCGTTTTAATTTATTATACAATTAATAGATTTATTGCTTTTTGTGACTACACAATAGATTTATGGAACCACCATTAAATTTAGTCAAAAACATATTTCTAACTATGTAACATTTATTGTCTCATTAAATCAGACTAAAGCAAGTTCTCATCTAGTAAAGTTTCCCACAGAAAGTACATCTGGACCAAAACTTCCTTAGACAGAACACCGAAAACCGTCTACCGTTTCTTTGGCACCACCTGCTGCCTTTCTGACGATATACTTATTGAATTGTTAAAACTTGTTTTTGAGGTGACTTGTTATGCTTCCTTGAACAGGTTGATACAAAACATGTTTATTACATTTTTATCCAAAAAGGAAAAAAATCCTTCTTGGATAATCCGATTGTAGTCTGTTTTAGGGCGTCCTGTCACTTTAAATCCAGATGAGCTGCTGCTGGCCGCGCCCCCTAACTCAACATTTACACTTACATGTGAAAATGGCTGCAAACAGATGCACAATTATACAGACATACATCTTTGAAAAACAGAAGTGGACCCAACTGCACAACCAGCAAGAAAGCAGCAAGTGGATTCTGGACAGTAAGTCAACAACAAAACACTTGTCTTTTCCAGCAGCCATTGTACAGCGCATTCAGCAGTGAAACCAGCTGACCAAACATGTTTGGACTTTGCTTGGGTTGCTAGGTAACGGCCCAGTGACCGTCAAATTTAACTTGAACATTTCAGAGGTTTTTGAAACGGCTCATTTTCTAGACACCAAAAAAAATTAACTTATTGCCAGGAAATGGCTGTTTATTTTAAGTGTTTGAACTGATTTCAGAAACAGTTGAGAGTCAAATGGAAGTTCAAAAAGCCTTATCTTTTCCAAACCAAACCTGCTGAAGCTGGGTTGCTAGGTAACCAGCTTGGCTGGGGTTGCTAGGTAACACCACAGCGTGACTCAACCAACAGAAGGTTTTTGAAACGGCTCATTTTCCAGAAATCAAAAAACATTAACTTATTATAAATTTTTGTTTTTAAAGCGGCGGAGTTGTTTTTAGAAGCAGTCGAGACCAAAATGAAAACACAAAAATGTACAAAATGTAAATTTTTGCATGATGGGCCCACTTTAAAGCGACAGGGCTTACTTCTCAATGGGCAACGCGTGCGGGCCGGAGATGGAGTATCGATAGAGGAATGTGAGAAACTTGCGGAAAGCGTCGAAGAAGGGCCAGTGGGACAGCAGGCAGATGCACTTGTTGGTGTAGACTGAGCTGGCGTTGGCAGAGCCGTTTCCAGGATTGATGGCGGCGTCCGCTGCAGAGCTGGATGGAGAGGCGTTGCATTGTTCTGGGCTCAGGAGGCCCAGCTGGGAGAGCTGCGTATCAGTCAGGCACTCCTGTGGGTAGGGCTCATAAAACTGGATGGCAGCACCGTAAACCTGAAACAGGAGAAGGTGATAAATCACATCCATCTTTTCACGCTGCTGCTCACTGAAACGACCTCCATCAAGACCTCCTCACTGTATAACTCGGTAATTATCCGAGTGAATCCACTTCATATGTGCTGAAGGTCCACTAGAGATGCAACTAACAGTTATTTCAGTAACGATTAATCAGTTACGCTGACAATTAATTGGTTAATTGGCAAATTAATCAATTAATCGGATTTTAAAAATGGCTGTAGATTTTTCATTTAATCACAAATCGCTTTTATGCATCATTAAAAATATATTAGAAGATGCAAACAATACGATTCCTTTTTAAATAAGAAAATAAACATGTTATTGCCTCAAATGAAATAAAATGGCTGTGGAGGACAAGTTTCTATATAAAATATTCAGCTACTATTAAACTTATTTAATTAGTAATTTAATAAGTGCATTTGTTGAGATTTAGGTAGCATTATTATATTGCATGTAGCTAATTTCATAATGTTTTATTGTGAATAAGTGTTTTAAGTTTGTTTGTTTTATAGCTTAATTGGCCACTTTGCAATTTATGCAAATGAGGTGCGCAGCGCTGCAGCGTTAACGAAGGATAGATAGCAGAGAGAAGGGAAACCGTGTGGTTGAAAAGCCACATGGTTTGTCAACCGTAGTTTGTTTTGTGGAGGTTATCTAGGATTCAATTGCTCTTGTAAAAGATAACGCAAAAAATTGTGGAATAAATTTTTGTTTTGCATCTTTACATCGAAGCGCTGTGGAAGTTTTTATTTTCCTCTTCAAACACACGAGTAAAATCAGCGAAATTAACACAATTCCTTCACATATCCTGACATCAACATGTGGACATCAATATGGTGCAGGGCTGTACTTCCCTTTGGGAAATACTCGTATTACTCTTAAAAGTAAACTTTTTCAAAAAAAGAAGTTACTGAAGAAAATGTAATCGGGTTAATGTATCTAGTTGCTACCCAACTTTGTAGTAACATTTGTCCAACTCCAGAAAAAATGCGTCTTCTTCCTAATAACTTATTTTTTTAACTTTTGTTGATTCAGTTTCATATCTACGCTGTTTGTCAGGTGATTCTCTTCAGGTAAACCAAGTCTTTCCATCCTGCTGAGCTGCGTTAAAAGTCGAGTCACACACACCTCCAGCCTTTCTCCCAACATACACACATACACACAGAGCCTCGACTCGGCAGCAGGTTTCGACACTATTTGAACTCCGACGCCGCTAAACCATCGCCGCACTGTGGAGGTTGTTTGTTTTCATCCCGATTGTGTTTCACCTCACGGTCCAGCGGTACGGGTCGGCTCTGGCCTCATCGCAGCAGGAACTCTTCACAAACCGAGAACCAGAGCGGTGAGGTCGAGTTTATGTTTACAGAGTCAAGAAGGAGAGTCTGAGAGAGAGAGAGATCTGAAAGCTAAGATGATCAACCCAACTGTGAAGGGCTCGCAGTCAAAAAGTAAAAAAATTATTCCTGCTGATTAAACTGGAAAGATGTTTGTGCTACAGATAGATGCAAATCTATCTGTAATTTTTCTGATAACATTTTTATAAAATTTTTAAATTTTCCGCTTTTTCTTCAACTTTATAAATCAAACTTCCAAATGTTTCCAAATGTTCAGATTTGAGTAGCAAATATTTCATAAGTTTTGTTTTATTATCCAAAATTAACCACAGTTCACTGTTTTTAGAGTATCTGGGAAAAATGATCTCAGTTCTGTTGAAGAATCTGCAAACGCAGATGTGAAATTTAGGAGGATTTTTTCTACATTAAATACAGATTTTATTCAGAGGCATCCTTATTTTATTTTCAACCTCATTTATACCGAACTTTTGATAATGAGTTGCACTAAAATGCTGCAAAACAATAATAGATAGAAGTTAAAAATGAAAAGTAAAATACACCAAAAATAAATTCAAATTAATTAAAAATATTTGACAACATACTGTAAACAAATTAAAAAAAAGAAAATCCCCAAAAGGATTTTATTCAATAGGATCTTTATTCTATTTTCAACTTTATTCTAGCAAATGAGTTGCACTAAAATGATGCACAGCAACAAAAAACAAAACAATAGATGGAAGATTTTAATAAAAGTAAATAAATTGTATTTAATTTAAAAAATAAATAAAATATTGTACAAAAGTGTGAAAAAATACTCATAAAACATTAAGATTATGCATCATTTCTGACATCTAAAAAATAAATCACTGAGTACAAAACAGAAATGTTGGACTAATAACGGAAACATCTTTTTAATAATCTTTCTTGCATTTTTAGAGAAAAATAACTAAATGTCAAATATTAAATCTCTGGAAAATGACAAAATTAAATGAACCGGCTCACAGTTTTGATGTTTTATAGATTTACAATGAGATTCTTTTGCTTTACTTAGAATTAAGTAATGTCAACGTCAAAAAGTAGTGTGGGAAATATAAACACGAGATATTTAATGTGTTGCAAGCGAGATGTTTGTGTTCTCTTTGAATTTGACATGTATTTGCAGAATTGTACCGACTGCAACATGCCTGACCCAGTTTTCCTTTAGGGTTGCAATACATTGCGATTTTTTGGGTGTGTTTAGTCTGCAGACCCAACAGCTGCATATGTGACAGTTACAGACTTCCTGTCACCAGTTTTTTTTTTTTATCTGATGCTGCAGTCCAGATGTTTGGGTATAAAAATGAGCGTTAAATCACGTTTAACCAGCTTACCTTCTCTCCAGACGCGCCGGTGAGGACGAAGGTGGAGAAAACAGGAAGGGAGTACTTGGTGTTCGCTGGCCAGCTCTCAATTGTTGCCCCCATGGGAAGGCAGAAGAGAGGGACCGACTCTGGCAGAGGGAAAGACTCGTAGTCCTCCTCCGGATATCTGCTGAATAAACCTTAAAGGACAAAGAAAAAGAAAACAAGCTTTAAGTGATAGTGAGGTAAACTCCTCTGAAGCAGCAAATCAAAACCTCTTGTGGAGGTGAAATTACTTCTCCAATAGTGCTAAAACCGTCGTTATAACGCGCCTCATTGAGTCAGTGCAGAAACCCTGGGCTCTGTAATAATCAATCAGTGCTTTGTAACGAGGCTGTGGCGTAATTAGTCTCTGTCAGCAGGACAGAAATAATGAAACCCTGACTTCATTTAATGAGCTGTTTTAAACACAGAGCTGCCGCAAACTTTGGATAATGTACTTGTTCAGAACAATCCAACTTCCACGGGTCTTAAACAGGTTTTACTTTCTGGTTATGTAAAAAAAAAAAAAAGAAGAAAGAATAAAACAGTGAGACATCAGACACATCGCTCTATTTAGCTGGGATTTATTTTACACAGAAAAAAGGGAGAAACCTGATTTTTTTATGTTTTTCATTTATTTATTTTCCAGCAGAGACTTAAAAATGTTTCCCTTAAATTCTTTATGAAAACATGGATGGACGGACGGACTGACTGACGGACGGATGGTCTGGTTGCTGCAGTTGCTGCGGTTACTGCAGCTTCCTGTGGAAACAAACTGCAGAAATCTGCAGCGTTTTTTGCTCTGACTCACTCAAATCATCAGAGATAGAATCAGTTTCCTGCAGATTCACCAACATGCAGCCCACTGAAGGTAAACAAAACTCAATCTGCCAGGAAAATAATCAATTTGTCTTAGCGTCCAAATCACACAGACGTTTCATATAATAATAATGTCACCATAAAAAACACAGTTTGGATTTAGTGCAGGAGTTTATCCCATCACTTCAACCCAACGCGCTTCAGCGAGTCTCAACCTGTTACTAAGGATGCAGAGAAATGCAGGCAGAGCAATCTGCATCCCTGAAGTCACAAACATGCAGGAAAAACAAGAACAACTGAATTGTTGTTTTTATCAAAATAAACCATGAAGAACCTTCAATAAAGCCGAGCCATGTTGAGGCAAACCATCGGAGCGCTCATGATTTAAAGGGACAGTGTTTTCCAGACACACAGTGGCACTTTATAGCACAATCAAGTAAATATGTTACATTCCACTGTAATGTAACATAGTACAATTGTTATATAAATCCTACATACATCAAATATGACTTAAAAAATTTTGATTTTATAGTATAGCACGTTGAAATTGGGCCTCTGTCTCTTTAAGAATCTCCACCTTCAGGAAGTCATCACAACACAGATCCTCTATAAAACATTAACCCTTTAATGTTTTTACCAGCGTTGCACTGAGAAGTAGCTCCTATAATTAGCTCAGCAGTTCCACCTGGTGCTTGCTAATTGCTGCTAGCTAGTCTGAAGGAGCTGAGTGGGTGCTGCTTTGTGAGACAGCTCCTCAAAGGCGGAGCTAGTTCCCACCAGCCGTTTTCTTCAGCTGAATGGTTGCTATGGAGATTAAAGGATTTCTCCAACATGCATGAAAGAATCAAGGTAAAACTCCAGGTATGTTTTAATGAGGGAAAAACATGATGTAAAGCTCAAAAAAGTCCATTTTAAATAATTCCGGCCCTTTAAAATACCGCTCAGAACTGGTTTCTCTCATCTCTGATATCATACGTTATGAATGTTTACCTGCTAATGGAGAGAACTAAGAGACACACCTGGATCAGGAAGGCTCACCTGCTTTGTAGGTGATCACGTTGGTTTTGGCCACAGATTTCTTGTAACACAGGTAAACGGAGGAGCCCCACTGCAGACAGGAGCAGAGCAGGAGATTCAGCACAGTGTGGACAATCAGAGACAAGATCACAAAAAGGGAAGCAGGACAAGGTGAAATAATCTGTTCATAAAAAAAAAAGAAAAAAGTTATGAAAGTTGGGCTCGGCGATATGGCTTGAAAATAAAATCTATAATTTTTTTATACCAGATCAAATTTCTGTTTTCTGGCCAAATTCTGTTTTACTGGTTTCTGTCAGTAGTAACATCCGGATCTTGGTCACGTGACTCATGTGATACAACAGAAGTGTTTCCATTGCAGTTTTGCTAAATAAATCAATTTCAACATGGCCAAAAGAAAGAAAAAGAGAACATCTGATGCCAACACCAAAAACGAGGGTATTTTTTAATTGACATGTTTCCATTAAGCAAATTTCTTTGAAATGTCAAATTGCTCAATCACTCAGTCAATGAAATGTTGTACATCAAAGAATCTTCATGTGTTAGACTGGTCCAGTCAAAGTCTAGACCAAAATGAAATCATAAACCTGTGGAAAGACGATGCTTTCACCTAATCGGAGCTGAAACTGTTCTGAAAATACAAAATAATTCAGTCTCCTGTTTGAACAAATGACTTTGCATATAAATGACTAAAGTCTGAACCATTAAATCCCTTAAAGAATGAAAACCAGAAGTGTCTGAAAATGTGGGATAAATGGGAACGCGTTTGGCTGCTGAGACATGCATGTGACCTCTGCACCAACACAAGGAATGTTGCCACCAAGATCGATACGACCGCATGTTCTTCCTGCATTTCCTGCACTCAGAAACGTAACTGGAAACTGGAGTGTGCAAGAAAAAGGCCCTGCATGATTTCTGCTGGACAGAAAGACAAAAGAAAGATGAATCCATGTTTCAGCTTTGTATAACAATGAAGAAGGCTTTCTATGCTTTTGATCAGCACAAACTGGCTGTGGTGGTGCAGCAGAGTGAGTGTGCTTCATCAGTCTGATGTTTTCTACTGGAAGTGTCTATTTGTGAAGAAATCTGGACAACAATGGACACATTCACTGCAAAAACACAAAATCTTAAGTAATTTTGGTAAATTTTTAGTGCAAATATCTTAATACACTTGAAATAAGACAAAAAGCTCAGAATTTTCAGCAAATGGCCTTTCATTGAGTTTGCATACTCCAGTTAATGATTTATTACTAAATTAGTTGACAATCATTTCAATAATCCGATTAATCGTTTCAGTAGTCTGAAGTGTGCGGCGTCCTCACCATGCTGCTGTTGAGATTCTTCTCCACCTTGCAGAAGGTGTGCGGCGGCGTCTCGCTTTTGCTCGGGATGATGATGCAGATGTCGGTGACGGCCAGGGAGGCGTGCGGCTGGCTGTCCGGCGCTCGCCGGTACGTGACGTAGATTCGCTGGGAGGAGTTGCCGCTGATGTTGGCGGGACGACCAGCGGGCGTGGTCTGGATGAGGTGGCAGCCCTGCTTCAACCTCTCCTTCCACTCATACAGGACTCTGCAGGGACGGAAAGAACATCACATGCAGGTGCAGATACCACAAAACAAAACAATATTTTACTGATAAATCAGGTTATGGTCTAGGAGATACATTTATTAAATTTATTAATTGAATATTTGATTTTTGAAGATTTAATTTGTGAAAGATCTCATTTGTAATTAGAATAGAAAACCGAGGGGGGCAAGAGAGAATTGATTAAAATCAGAAATCTTTTTCTTTTTTTAGTCATGTCACCCAGTCCAGTTTTTGTGTGTAAAATTTGAGGAAAGAGATTTTAATACATTGGAATAAGGCTGTCATATAACAAACAGTGAAGCTCTGTGAAAACTTCCTGGATTCACATGAGCAACACTTTTCAAATGATCTAAAGGAAAAGTTGCCAAGTCTTTCTGAAAGTTTTTCATTCTAAAATGAACTAGACAAGCAAAAATATTTAAATTCAAGCTGTGAAACACTGTTGTCTCTACACATAACAGAAAATTAGAAAATAATAGAAAATGTTAGAATAAAAGCTTAGAAATAGTTTGAAAGCCTGAAGCCTGATCAATCAGGACCACTTTACAAGAGAACAAAGCCTCAGTGAATGCATAATAGATAAAAACAAAAACTTTTCTTCTCTTACTTATAGCAGCTCATCCATATGGAAAACATTCAGTTTATTAGCAGCAATTTATGCAGAGAAATGGACAGCTCTGCTGCACTGCTGCATGCATATTTCAAACATCACAGGGATCGCAGTTTGAACTGCGTTCAAACCCAAACTAACAGCACGTTCTGGTTGTGGCAAAGAATTATTGAGCAAAGAAAAATGTTCATTCTTCTTTTGTTTGCGGTTTTGACCCTGGAATAAAGACTCTGGCATTGATTTGAACATGTGCATATAGTACAAAAGTGTCCTGAAAGACAATACATTTTTATGTTTTTTCTTATAAACTCTCTTACTCCTCACTGACTCTTCTGATTGGTCATCAAATCACAACTCAAGCACACCAAATACAACTGTTGAAACACTACAAGAAGAGCTCACAGGAGGGTTTTAATGTATAAAATTTTTTACCTTTATGGCACTAAAATGTCTAAGATTTCCCTCAATTAAACCACGCAGAAGGCAAGAACTTAAAGCACAAAATTACAGTAATTTTCCCCAACTTATTTGCTTATCCTCCATTACTCTACAGGGATTTTGTGGGAGTATCTGAAAGCAAAACAGAAAACAGATCTTGGAGTGGAAAACTGTTAGATTCATAATCATTCTTTCTGCAGGAGCCTTTTTAAGATGCATCAGACCAGAGCAGAACTCATCCATCCATTATTGACAAATGCAGCATTTCAGTCGAGTTTCAAACTGTGTGTTTGCTGAGCGAGGCCTTGAAAAACCCCCCTGAAAACATCTGATTGTGTAAGAAGGTCAAAGGTTTGAAAAGCATTTACAGGAACTGCTCTTTATTTTCAGCACTTTTATTTAGTTTATTTTTTACAGAGCAAGGAATCAACTTTCATTTAGAGACACAAAAAATGAAAGAGTTTGATATTTTAAGTTTTAACTTAATGAGATGCTGAAGCCTTTTTCTTATCTTTCTGTTCATAAGAAGCAGGAAATCTGGGATAATTACTGCTCTGAATGTGTTGGTGTTTAAGCAAATAGCCTTATTTGTGTCTATGTACTCCAGTTTGCGATTAATGATTACTAAATTTCAACAAATTCATCGCGATTAATCGTTTCAGCCCTACAAAAAAATGAAAGTTTGATATTCTAACTTCAACTTACTGAGAAGTTGAAGCATATATCTGGTATTTCTCTTCATAAACAACAGAAAAGCTTTTCATTAAAATAGAAATACCTTCAATTTAAAAGAACCTGAAACACCAGCTGTGCAGCTATTCACCACTGTATGGAGCAGCAGCTGAAGAAGCGTGTAAATGATGACTGTACCATCTCATTTAAACCCATTAGTCCTGTCAGGCTCACAGCAGCCGAGGTGCTGATTGTGTCTGAGCAGAGCGGCTGCATCAGTGCCAGATAAGCACTGAACTCCGCAGCGTCGGGGAGAAGAATGAGTCCGTTTAGCGTCGTCACCACCTGCCTCAGGTGTGTGAAGATGGAGTATTGAATTCACATAATTCAGGTGATGCTGCTGTGGGAGAGACCTGTAACAGTGCTTCCCTTTCACCTTTCACTGCGACAGAAAACGGCTGCTAGCAGAACTAAGCACTCCCTGGAAATAAGAAGACTTCAGCCTTTTAGGTTAACTAAAGGCTGATCCTGAAGCTGTGAGCTGGAAGAGCGAAGCAGCTACACTGATAGGAGCAGTGAATCACTAGCAGGGGCGAGACAGCCGGTTCTCAAAAAAAGGAGGATATATCTGCAGGGCAGGGCTAAAACGATTAATCACATTAATCGTGATTAATCGATTATTGAAATAATTCTCAACTAATTTAGTAAACAATAATAATACTTACAGGGTCTTGCTGAAGTTATTAATCCAATTAATCACAATTAATTGATTATTAAAATGATCATCAACAAATTTAGTAACTTATAACACCTGAGGATAGGGCTGAAGCAAACAATCAAATAAATCGTGTTTAATCAATTACTGGAATAATCGTCAACCAAGTTAGTAATTGATAATGATACTGGAGAGCAGGGCTGATGGGATTAATCAAATCAATCAGTGAAAAGTTACTCACCCCAGGTCAGTGAGCGGCGGTTTGTCGCGGCCTCGCCTGTAGCACAGGAAGATCTGCGGCGCCATGAGGCCGCCGTTGTTCAGATCGGCCGAGTGTCCGCTCGGCGTGGTCTCGATGCACGAGAACCCCGGAGGGACCTCCTCGCCCAGGGAGCGGATCACCACCGCCACGTCTGTGATGGGCGCTTTGGGCTTGGCCGTCTTGTGGCACACGTCATCAAAGTGGATCTCCTGGTCCAACGGCTTGGACGGGTCCGTCAGACCGGCAACCACGAAGTAGTCGGCTACACGGGGGCCTTTGTCCTCCATCATTTCCCATCCCCGCCAACTGTCCTCTGTGGGAAGAGACGATAAGACGGAGAGCGAGAGACGCAAACGACTGATTAATGTTTGTCACAGAAGGAAGTAGGGCTTTTATGCTTACTTTAGCAGTGATATAAAAAATATGACAGCAATTAATCTTACTAAAAGGAGTTCAGATGAAGGGCAAATGGGAGAAAGTAAAAATGTGAGGAGGGAAGGAGACATTCTCAGGTAAGAGGCACATAGAGTTTATGAAGTTAGCTGATGTTAGATTTAATGTTGAACATCTTTACTGAGGGACACAAAGGTCTCTGTGGATAAACCAAACTTCTGTTTACAGTTTTCAAGATCTTAGTGTGCAGCTCTCATGTCCCAGAGTTTCCCAACTCAAATGTTTTAGTCTGAATTCAGCCAGAATAAACACAACAAAAATCCAAATTTATGAGACAGAAAAATAGAGACAGAGAGAGGGAGACAAAGACAAAGAGAGAAAGAAACAAAGATAGAGAGAGAGAGAGAGACAAAAACTGAGGTAGAGAGCAAGAGAAAGATACAGAAACAGAAACACCAAAACACAGAGACAGAGAGAGAAAAGACAGATAAAGACAGATGGCAAGAGGGAGACAGAAAGACTAAGAGTCAGGGAGAGACAGATGGAGAGAGAGACAAAAACAGAGAGAGAAATACAGACAAAGAGAGAGAGAAGAGAGAAAGGACATTGATGGAGGGAAGAATGGAAGGACATTTGTACGTATGGACAGACAGAAGGACAGGAAATGTTAACATATTCCCAGATTCCTCCCGTTTCCCGTCTTTCCCAGACCTACAAATATACATTTCATATATTTCAGACAACACAGAAAGCCTTTCTGAATATTGGAAAAACGTGTCTGATTAAACTCAGCCTGGGATCCTCGTGATTTCATAAAGTTCCTTCGTCAGAAATCAACACGAAACCTTCATAGAGCCTCATTAGGCCAGGAGCAGCAGGTCAGATATCGCTGCTTTGCACCTGACCACTGACTGCTAGCTGTGTCACCATACCAGAGGGTATTTCAGGAATACAGAGGAAGTGGGACAAATGAGGTGGAAATGTGACACGAAACAGCTTCATTTGCATTTAGGAGGAAAATTAATGGGGTGAGGAGAAGCTGATGCAGGAGACGGTGTGTGTTGCTGCAGAGCTTGAACAAGCTGTTTTCCTTCAGTTTTGTGTTTTTAATCTAAATCAATTAGGACTTTAACTAAAGATTATCTTAGAAATCGATTAATCTACCAAATTTTTGATGATTAATCGATTAATCACATAAAAAAATTGGTACATTCTACAAGTTTTTTATTTAACCTCTTAAGTCTTTTTGTACAATATTAGAGATAAATTAAAAGATGCAAATAGACAAATAATTCAATTCATTTTTAATGTTGCATTTCTATTACCTAAAATAAACATATTTACAGACAAAGGTTTTTTTTTTAGAATCTTAATAAATCTTTGTACAGTTTTGACTTAATTACTGGTGTGAGTTTGTTCTATCATCAAATGGCCTTTTTGAGTCTGCATACTCCAGTTAATGATTAATCAATTACTAAATTAGTTTAAGATTATGACAGCAATAGATTAATCATTTCAGTTCTACAAATAATAAAGCAAGCTTTACAAAAAAAATTTCCCCCCATAAAATTTGTCCTCTGAAGGTATTTCACCCATTTTCCCCCTCAGTCTTCCAGGGAAACCATGCTCTAAAGTAAACCCAAAATGATTTTCCTCCTTCACTCTCTGCAGACTTGTAATTTTTGGGGCGGGTGTGGTGTTGTAATCTCCCAGCATGCCTCATTGCTCTCTAACAGAAACCTTCAGGACATGAAGGAGTCTCAGTGGGCTGCAGTGAGCATTCATCCTCTGCCTGTATTCTCCTGGGATGAAGGATGCCGTAACCACAAGAACACATTTGGATCATGATGGCTGTAGGAGCAATTTGTTGCATCATTTTAAATAAAGCAAAACTTTTCAGTTAGTTTAAAATCAAAAAAGGCAAAAACGCAGGACTAGAGTTGCAACTAGCTATTATTTTTGGTTGATTTAATAGTCAGAATAATTCATTAATCGATTATTCTGACGATTAATCGAGTAAAAAGGTACATTCTGCTAATATTTTATGTACCCACTTAATCCATTTTTACACAATTTTAGAAATACATTAAAAGTTGTAAATAAACACGCAAATATATTTTTTACTTAAGAAACATTCTCAA
The DNA here is from genome assembly GCA_903066815.1 of Brachyrhaphis roseni. Taxonomy (NCBI): domain Eukaryota; kingdom Metazoa; phylum Chordata; class Actinopteri; order Cyprinodontiformes; family Poeciliidae; genus Brachyrhaphis; species Brachyrhaphis roseni. Next base: position 20,158 of record CAEFZY010059248.1, on the reverse strand, counting down.
TGCCTAAACAGAACATATTTACAGACAAGATTATTTGGCCTAAATACAAAATGTGTGTATATATGTGTATGTGTATAAACATATATATTGTTTGGGATTAATTACTGCTACGAATTTGTTGTTCTTTCAACAAATTCTCCTTTTTTGAGTCTGTATACTGTACCGATTAATTGATTAATAAATTAGTTGACAATTATTTTAAATAATTTCATCACGAGTAATTCTATTAATCCTTTCAGCCTTAAAACAGTTTATGTTTCACCAGTTGTAAAATGATTTTGGCATGTTAGCACCCAAAAATATTTCACCCTATGGTTAGAAAATGAACTCCATGCAGGTCCAGATAAGTTTGTATCTTCTGCTTCTGGTTGATTCAGTCTAATCTGCATGTCATTCCTCTAATATAATGATTGTTTCTTTGCACACATTTTGTGAATAAAGTGTGTTTGTTGCTAAAATACAATAGTCCTTGCAGGAGTTTAGATTTAAACAGAGAACAACGTGTGTTTGCTGGCCTGGTTGCCTCTGCTGTGTTATTGACAGATGGTGAGAAAGCGCTGTTTCAGTGTGTTCTGGCTCTCGCGCTCAGATTACGAACACATCTTGCCTCATCATTTCCACACTCTGGGAACGTGACGAGAAAACAGCCACTGCTGATTTATTGCGCCAAGTGATTTTTATACAGCTGTGATAAAGCAGAAGGTATGGGTGTAAAGATTTACAGACATATTCTCCTATTAAATGTACAACCTCCTCTCCACTCCGCAGTTATTGGCACCACTGACAAAAAAGCATTAAAAGTGTTGAAACACATAAAAACCTTTCAGTCTTAGAAAGAAATTGAAAAATACAGCTTTTAAATTGATTACATTTATTCAGTGTTAAGAAATAATGGTTATTACCAGATTTCTGATCCCAAAATTATTGGCTGATTGATTATTGGCCCTTAAAAAAAATCCTCTAACAGCTCATTTTTCATAGGCACTTTTCAAATTGGGAAAGATAAGAATACATATTATTCAAGTGTAGTAGAAGTGATTATAAGTCAGATAGTCTACAGGAAATTTTACTATGAGCCTACAATTGGCCTGATCTACAATCAGACCATTTATTCGAACAACTGGATTTGTGACAAAGTCTGATAATTTTATCTTTGACGACGGCAAGTGAAGATCTACAAAGCTTTCAGCTAACAGTAGGTTTGTTTCCATCCACTTGTCATGTGAATTTCAAGCAAATTTTTAAAATGTCACAAAAAAAGCTAATTATGCCCTGCGCTGTAGCTGCTTTTGGAGCGGACTCTGGTCTGCTTGGCATTCAAACGATGCCAGAGTTCACTTTAATCCAACTGAGACCAAGGTTCGTAGGAGGACAAGAGTTCGCTTTTTTTGGTCTAAATCAAAGTTTGATTGTGTATTTACATTTCCACAAACAAATTGGACTTTCAAGACAAATGTACTGGAGTTTAATTACAGGGTCTGAATTCACCCCAAGGCTTATCTTTGTGGCCACAAAAAGTCCAGGTGGGTTTGACCAACTTTGCAAAATGTTCGCAAAAGTGGAGAGTCCAACTGGTTGAACTAAAACACATCTGTTCAGGACACCAAGTCCAAGACCACAGTCAGCGCTCCTCTTCCTGTATGAGCAATAGAAAAGGATTGTAACTGTTCCAAGGTTGGAAAACATTGGTGTCAAAGGACGCGCTTTCCTTAGTAAGAAGGGAACAGAATAGAACATGAAATACCCAACAGGAGAGTAATTTATTTGTTAAAAATGTGAGCAAACCGAAGCATTGGAAAGTCCTTCAGCTCTGCATGCGTGCAGAGAAGAGAGCATGGCCACACATTCTCTGTTTTCACTAAAATACCCAAAAACATGTGGCTTTGTCGTAATGACTAAAAACAAAAAAAGCCATCCTGCAGTTAACCAGTTGAGAATCATATTTAAAGCTGAAGTATAAACTTGCTGGAATATCATTGTGTGCCTCCAAAATGACATCCTGGTTGAACCGCAGGGACTTTACATGAGACTCAGCTTACTATAAAATAGATTATGACCTAATTTATTTCAGTCTGACAGATGAGAGCAGCAGAGACCTCCCACAGTATCACCTTTCGCCCCTCAGAGTCATATGATGGGCCTGGAGACTGGAACGCATCCTCGCTGCTAAAAATATAAAGCCGCAGAAAGCAGGAATACTACGGCTTGTTACATAAGGACGAAGTGCGGCTATATGTGCCACATATATGGGACAGCCTGCTGAAGAACCAGCTCAGTCTGCAGAAACCACCAAGACAGAGAGGGATTTATAGTAAATATGTAGGAACCAAACAATTAATCGTGACAAATCAATTATTGAAGTAATAGTCAACTAATGTAGTTATCAATTATCGTTAACTGGAGTAAACAGGCTCACAAAGGAGGCCATTTGCTGGAAGAACAACATAGTCGGAGCAGTAATTAAGCCAAAGCTTAAAAACATTTGCATTTGAGTTAAAAACGACTGTCTGTAAATATGTTTTAGTCTAAACTCTTAAACCAGCAGTTTTAGTTTCAGCTGGATCAGATTCACTAGAGGAATAGAAATACATGATGCAAATGCAGCAACAGTATAAAAAAGGGTTACGTGGTTACATAAAAATCTGTAAAATGTGCCACTTTTTAATCCAATTAGTCGTCAGAATGATCGATTAATCAATCACTGAAGTAATCATTAGCTGCAGCCCTATAAATATGATTACGGTCGCAGACTTTGACATATACATAATCTACGAAATGATGATCAAGCCATCTTGAAATCAAACTAGACTGTTTATGAACTGTTTTCTTGCAGATTTTCTTCCTATAGGACGCCATTTGCATCAAAATCCAAATAAAGAATATTTAGCGTCTCGCAAAAGTATTCAGATAAACTGAAGGTTATGTCACGTAATAGTCACTAAATATTTCTCCATTTTGTTTTTATAAACCGGCTCAAAGTCAGTCAGTTTAAGAACAAACATCTTTTAAGTACCGTTACAAATTCTCAGACATGCAACGCGACAAGTTGAAAAATGTTCATCTTTTGTACCCTTACTAGCTAGAACTTAAAGTTTTGCTCAACAGAAAAGTCCTGCAAGACAGGCAAATATGCAAGAATATATGATTAAATAGTCCTGTCGTGCAAATATTTAAGACCTGTGATTAATGTCAATTTAATTTAAGGACAACTTGAAGGATGCACAGACACCCTGCATGAGTTCAGAGTTATGTAGAGTGATAGTTTCCTGCCACACTTGGTGTTTTATATGGTAATAATTGGATATTTGTGCCAATCTGACCAGAACATTGCTTTCCTTGAGGACACTTTTTTAATGCATTTGGTTGCATAGAATTTTATTTAACAGCATTAGAGTACAAAAGAGTAACTGCATGCAACACTTTGAGATTTTCATTTATTACCACAGTTTGAAAACCATGCATCATTTTCCATTCACTTCACGGTCTGTGTTGATTTATCATCTAAAAACCTGACAAAATGCATTGAAGGTTGTGACTAACGGGACAAATTTTGGGCACTAAATCTAAAACTCTCCTGTACAGTGCTGCATAATCTCCCTTATTCTTCACATGTAAATAATTATTGGGTTCCCCTAAAGGAGCTGCGCCCGCATGATGTAAAGCCGTGACTCACATCTCGTCTGACGTCCACAAATTAAAATCTGCTGCCAAATATTTGAATTTTCTGGCTAACTGCACTTTTCTGAATGCCAACTGACCAGAAACTCCAGGGGAACGCCCAGAGATCGAAGTCGAGCAGATTTCTTCTTTTCTTAATAAAAAGCAGGTATCTGATGAAACAATGAGCTGTTCCTTCACATTGAATGAATTTCAATTCATGGATTGCCGAATAATAAATGTTGTAATCCACAAAACTCTGCAGACTGTTAATTAATTTTTCTTTAGGATATACGAACATTTGGCAACAGACTGACAAGATTTTAATTGGAGACTCAAACTTTAAACCTTGGCTCCATGACAAAGCTTCCCTGCCTAAACTCGCTGACTTATATTCCCAGTTGCAGTTCTGGGAGGAGTGGGATAAGATGTCCAAGACCCTCAGGCCCTCAGTCCACGTTCACAAGAGTTTTAGTTTGAGCCAAAGTGACAGGGGGAACGATTTCCAGCTGCCTCAGCTTCATAGAGAGAGAGGCCAATGAAAAAAACCAAAGGCACTCAGGATGGAGGTTGTTGCGGGCCAGCCGGCCCGCTCTGCCGCAGCTGAATAGACATCCAGCACCCAGACAGCCGCAGCAGGGCAGACACGTGGAGGTGTGAAGGAATGCGCTCAAGAACATAAACATGAGCCGGTAGGAAGTCCAACATCTGCTTCTAGTTAGCAGAGAGCGGCAGGCCTTCGGTTCCTCTGTCTTCCTGCAACATCAAGTCTTTACACATCACGTTTAATCAGAGCTTTTTCCTTTTGAAGAAGTAATTTTGGGCTCAATCAACACCCAGAGATGCTGAAACGGATTAAATTCAAGTTCAGAGTAAAAAGTTAAAAGGGATAGAAAACGTCTGTTGAGAAAGGCCAAAAAAAGCAATGCAGAAAAACTCTCATCCAGCTCCTCATGATTATCTTCATCCCACCTATAATTACATCCATGCTGCATTCATTCAATCCTGCACAAAGGTTGCCAGATCTGGGGAAAGAAATAAGCAACCAGGTCTACAAAATAAACCCAAACGAAGCCAACAGACGATACAACTCTGTAATATTCCTCCTGACTTTTCCTTCAAATTAAGAGTTGTAATTTCTGTAAATTTCCACCAAAAACAAAATATCTGAAATCTAGAAAAAACACAAGGAATTTTTGAGTTTATAAAGTAAAAAATTTGGCAGGAAAACGCAGAAGTTTTGAGATTATTCTCAGAAATTTTGAGACTGTTCTGGGAATTTTTCAAGAATAAAACAAGGACATTTTTTAATTTAAAAAGTTGGACATTTAGTAGAACACACTCAGAAATTTTGAGATTATTCTCGGAAATGTTCTAGAAAAAACAAGAAAATTGAAAAGTTTAAAAAGGTCAAACATTTGCTAGAAAGAAATTCAGAAATTGTGAGATTAATCTTTGACATTTTAAGTTGCAGCTTTCAAGAGACATTAGAAGTTAAATTTGAAGTGGGTTGATGGGATTGGTCAAAATTCAGCCGAGTTGCAGTGTTTAGTTGGTCAGAAAGGAAAGAAACAGAAAACTTCAAGGTGATTGGTCAGATTTGTGGAAAAGTTGCAATGATTGGTGAAAACTGCTAGTCAAAATGTTTAATTTTTGAGTGAATTTGGATTAGTAGTTGCAACATTGCAGCTTCCTGCTGAGTGCAACAGGAAGTCTTCCCATCCCAGTTGTGTGTCCAGTATTAGCCTGGAGGAAATGCAGAGATCTGGGGACATTAAACGCAAAGTCTCCATGAAACCCGATCTCACAGTCCAGCCTCGTGGTCCCTAGCTTGATCTTTTAATCTCTCGGCTGCCAGAAACCAGGACTGTAGCATCAACTGAGCCAGAGTTATTTATGTAAATGCAGAAATTAGCTGCCAGCATTTCCTTTCCTTTCTTTTCCCTGAATCACTAGAATGAAACAGCAGGGAATTAAGCTTCATGCTTACAAACACCAGCAGAGGAATACAGACTTGATCACTGAAGAATCCAATAAAACTCATAAATCCTTCCTCCAAGTGGGGGAAACTGAGTCTGAAACAAGCCAAGAAAGCCTATTTTTACTGCAGGTTAATTAAAACAAGACATTAATTACAGTCTGCCTGTTCCATCTTGATGTAGAGATAGTAAGGAAGTATGTGAAAGAATAGGGGAAAAATGCCCTCCCACCAGAACCAGAACTAGATTAATTCCCACTGTTTGTGTGTACAGATTATAGACTTTGCTGTTTGGGAAAAATAAAGGATTTTAGGACTTAACAAAAATTAGATTTCCAATTCAAAAGCAGAGGCCACCACTAAACAATGATACACGCTGCCTCTCTCCAACACTCTTTATTCTTTAAGCTAATTACTGTTTGTGGACGGTATTCCCCAGAAACATCTAATCCTATTCTCATTTGTACTTTGGCAGCTTCTCTTTTATAGTACAGCCATTTTTTGGTCAAGATGACCCAAAGTAAAAGACAAATCATTACTGTTGACAGCAGAAATGCCTGTTATCATTTCCATTTCAACTCTGCTCCTAAAAACTTAAGGTAATGCAGAAACTCCCAGCTGCAGACAAATAAATTGAATCTATACACTTTACAACATGACGTCACGCGAGCAAGATCCCAAAAAACTGATGACTCCCATTGGTTTCAGCTGCCAAGCTGTCAACATGACGCGCTAAATCTTCAATGTACACTGCAGGAACACAAAATCTAAACAAATATGTCTGTTTTTTAGTGCAAATATCTTAGTAAACTTAAAATAACACAAAGCTAGTTTTCTAAGTAACTTTTTAGCAAGATATAGGAGCTTGTTTTAAGAAGAGATGGTTAGAATACCCTAACATTCTGCTCATGTAAGAGTAGAAGTACTTCAACATATTTTTACTCAAGTAAAAGTAAAAAGTATCCATCCAAGAAAATACTCAAGTAAGAGAAAAAGCGTTTGGTAAAGTCTACTCAAGTACTGAGTAACTGATAAATTATCAATCTTTTAATATTTAAAATCAGATGGACCAAAATATAAAGTTAAGTGGAAATCTTTGGTATTTTAAGGACAAAAATCACAATAATTCATATAAGTAACAAAAACTAACAAAATCAGGCAAAATATTTTTTTCCCCAAATCGATTTCTTTCCAGAAATCCAGAAATTTTACTCAAGAGTTGAAATACTTCATAATAAAATTACTAAAGAAAAAGCAAAAAGTACAGGATAGTAAAAATATTCCTAAAAGTACTTTTTTAAAAATACTCAAGTAAATGAGTATTACTACCTAACTCTGGTTTTAAGTAAATACTTCCTTAATGATAAAAAAGTACTGGTTTCATTGGCAGATTATTTCACTTGTAAGATTGGAAAAATATCTTGTAATAAGAAAAATGATCTGCTAATAGAACTAGTACTTTTTTATCAATATTAAGAAATTATTGACTTTAAACAAGCTGCTATATATAACTGAAAAGTTGCTTATAAGTTAATTTTGTCTCATTTCAAGAGTACTAAGACATTTGCTCTACAGACTAGACCAAAACTACTTGGTAACATTTTGTGCTTTTGCAGTGTAGGCATGATATATAAAAGAAAAATGGATGCAGTACTTTGCTAATAATTGTCAACACTCCAGCTTGATAAAGTCTCAGTGTCACATTTCACAGATCAGCAAGAAGTTTTAATAAAAATAAAAAAGTAGCAAGAGAGAGGGAAGTAGATCAGTTATGCAAGCTTTACTTTTTTATTTTACTTTATTTGTTTGAATTTGGCACTCTTCACACTCCATACAGAAAAAATCCTTTGCCTTATATCAAACACAGAGGACTCCATTATCATTATTGCAGTTTGTATTCAGTCGTTTGCAGAGTTGTCTCCCTGCCAGCCTCACATAGCGGCCACAGCCATTTGTTCAGCTTCTACAGCCACTTGTTTAAACAGAATTAGATTGTAGCATGTTGATACACTTAGAAAGAGTCATTGTTAGTGTTTTCTAATGAGTTATCGATCGGGGAAGTTGAAATTTGCGAGGATCTCCGAGCAGCTGCGGCATTCTCCCTGTATTCAGGGAAACGAGATGCCGTGTTGCAACAAACTTGCAGTATAAATAATGATTTTGTTCACACAAAATAAACTGAACTGTTTGAACAGGCTGAGAGCTTTGGGTCTGATTAAGTCACAGCGATGACTTTCCCAGAGGAAAACATCCGACAGGGCATCCAAGGTCAAATTCAACAAGCCTCCGTTACAATATGTACATTACAAGCTATTACCTTGATCCGTCTGTTGTATTGTTGATTAATCTTAGCTTAACTTTTCTTAATAGCATTTTTTTCATCTAAAATAAACCAATTTTGTGTTTTGGATTAATTACGATTAATCGTGATTAGTCAATAATTAAAATTATCTGCAACTAAGTTAGTAATCGATTAATCGTTTACTGAAGAGTACAGACTCAAAAAAATAAGTAATTTGCTTAAAACAACAACATACTCTGATTAATTTAGTTACTGATTATTCTGATTAACCTCTTATTTTTTTGATCAACAAACTAATCATTAGATAGTAAATGGCTAATAGGTTTTTTTTTATCTTGTGAAATTAGAACATATTTAAAGATTTAGATATTTTTTATCTTGACTGCAAAATGTATTTATTTTTTGTACAGTTTGGGCTTATTTATTGTTTCAAGTGTGTTGTTATTTCAGCAAATGGACTTTTTTTGAGTCTGTACACTCCAGGCAATCATTAATTGATTACTAAGTTAGTTGACGATTATTTCAATAATCAATTAATCACAACTAATCTGATTAATCATTTCAGCCCTGATTAATCGTAGTAGTCCAATCGTTTTCATTGGACTACTACAATGCAGTACTCCAATGAAAGCCAAGAGTTTTTAGTCTGAAATGTAAATAATACATCTTTTATACCTTTTGAGTTTCCATAATCGATTAATTTGATTGTTCCAGCCCTACTGGATGTTCTAAGACAACAGTGAATGAGAAAAATCAACTGTTATTTCAAACTAGTGCATTGAATTGTTTTTGGGGTTTTTTCTAAGTACTAAAGTTGTACAGTCTTACCATTAAAAAAAATCCCCAATAGATGTGATATTTATGCACATTATGATTATACTTAGCTATCATTTTCAGACCCGAAATTATTTCTGTTGACATGGTAAATAAATAGCTGGTTTCTAAACACAACAAAATAAAAATAACTGCAAGTTTGAACACTGAAAACAATTTTTCAATCCTCACTAGACAGGGATGCAAATCACTTCAACTGTTGCTCAATCTCAGCAGTTCTTCTTTGAGCTCCAGCTGCATCCAACCCAGTTTCTTCTGCCAAATTTCTCAGTAATTTTAATAACCCTCGTGTTTTGTTTAAAGCTAAAATTATCACCAGCTAGAACAGGCTGATGTTGCTTCCACAAGGGAATCGCTTTATGGTGTCGCAGTCGTTTCATAACCAGACAACCTGCTGGGAGAGGAAGGAGCTTTTCACATTAATTCTGAATGCATCAAATGAAAACAAGAGGAAGTTTGATATGAGAGTGCGTCTTCTGTCCTACAAAAAAATAAAACCCATGCATGCAAATAAGATTTTTTTCATAACAAATTTAATTTCATTTTTTAAAAATGTCACTTTAATTTCTAAAAAGAAATTACAAATGACAGAAAATATTTTCAAAAAGTGGATTTTATTTCAATCATTCCTTCTGGGAGTCATATGACGGGGAATTAGGGTGAGGCTACAAATTCTTTTTGTCTAACTATGAGTATATAGTCATAATATTAGCAGAATAAAGATGCAATTTTACCAGAAGAATATCTTAAAATTACGAGAAAATATTTGTTTTAATGAGAAAGAAGCTTGTAGTTATCTAGATCTAACGTGAGGGGCTCCGTCTGTGTAATTTTTTTTAAATAGACTCAGTTGTTTGCTCAACTGCTTCAAATAATTTGATCCTGATTAGTTCAAATTGGAAGTATTACCTTATCCCTAAAACCGATACTGCAATACAACTTCACAAGATGCTCAACATTCCTCATTTAAATTATTTTCACCTAAAATAAACAAAATATTAAATCCTTACTTCATTCTCCAAATATTACGACTTTATTCTGGTGATATTAACACTTTATTCTAGTATTATTTTGACTTTAGTCTTGCATTACTACAATTGTATGTTTTAATATTATGACTTTATCCTCATAATCAAAAATACTGAAATACTTCGTCGTAGAGTTGAACGGAATTAAAGTTCAAATAAACAGAAGATGTAAAACACGTTTGTCAAACAAGATGGCGGCTCTGGAGGTGATGACATCACTCTGAACTATGGAAACCCAAGGAGAGAATTGGTGGAAATATTCCCATTTTCCAAATATTAAATCTTCAAAAACCAAAAATTTGATTAAACGATGGAATCAATTTATCTCCCAGCCATAGTGTTAACAACAAACCTAAAGATGCACCAATCCGATGCATCAGTTCCAATATTGAAAAGAAATCCAGATCAAGTATTGGTGCAATGTGACCAATCTATAAGGGTGAATCTATTCAGTCTTGTTCTATGGTTTGCAGTCTGAGTGATGTCATGCTTTATTATTTATTTTGCATTATATTTAGAATTCCTAATTGCTCTTTCTGAACCATTTGAAAGAAGGTTATTTTTACGTTTTACCAAGGTAGTCAACCTATTGTTCTTGTCAGTTTCTTTATTATTCATTTACATTGGCTGTTCTACTCCTAACTGCACTGACTGAACAAATTAAAGTTGCGCTGTTTACATGTTTGACCAAGTCTGGGAAGCTAAGCTAAGTGTGCTGTACTGGTGCAGAGTTACCAAATGAAATTGTAACTCAGTACATTTATGTCTGTACTTAAAAAACTAAATGTTTTAAGTCAACTCAGCTCTATTTTTCTGTATCGAATTGGTATTGGACAATACTAAACTTCAGATATTGGTCAAAAAGGTGGATCGGTGCATCTCTAAACAAACCTCCATGTTTTTTCTTGGATTAATTCTAAAAGAAATGGGTTCTTTTGCCCCGTTCTGCAGAATGACACTGTGTATAGTCAGCTTGTTTTTCCGTTTTGTTTGTGTTCAGTGAATACTCGAGATGCGGAATAACGTGCCACCATGCGCCCGAGGAATTAAAACCCATCCCAGCCACCAGAGACGGACAGACAGCAGGTTTTATCAAAGAATCTGAGTTACCTTGAGGCTTCAATCACCTGAACAGACACAGTCTAGCTGTCTTGCCGGCTCTTTTTGATGTTTCACTCACCGCTGTAAATCCTGCACAACTAGGTCAGGCAGTGACATTGCGAGCCATTTGGCCCTTTTCAGTCAGACAGCATTCCTTCATTTCCAGTATGACCTTTATTTCCTCTCTGGCATTATAAAAGGACAACCCTCTGCCCTCTGGACATTAACAGTTCGACAGAAGGTCAACAACTTGACCAATGTGCAGAAAAGCAACACAATCTTCCAATCTCAATGAGATTAAAAGTTGAAAAACAAAAGGTTTGCATGTATAAAGTAAAGGTTACGTCTTTGAGGTTTTAACCCCTTCAGACCTGACGTCCACTGGAATGGACATGATATATTTCTGGGTATAAACTAATAAAAAACTGGGATTTTGTCATTTGAGTGATTGACTAACTTCTTATTGACCAATAAGACATTGGTCAGTATGTCTTATATTGACCAGTTACATTTTAACACACACACCTACAGTTTCTGTTAAAGTTTCATAAGAAAGAAACTAATTTGGAAAATTTTTCTTTTGCCTGATTTATTTATTTTTTTGTTACATATCTGAATTTTTGTCAATTTGGTCCTAAAAAAAGCAAACATATTTATATTTTAAACTGCCTCATAATGTAATTTTACAATATTAGATGATTGATAATTTGATAGTTACTCAGTACTTCAGTAGAGTTTTTACCAAATACTTTTTTACTCTTACTTGAGTAGTTTTTTGGAAGGCTACTTTTTATTTTTACTTTACTAAAAATATGCTGAAGTATCACTACTCTGACTTGAGTTAAATTTTTGGGAACTCTGTCTACGTGTGCCAGTAATATTGGACATTGGCATCAGACAAGCATTGCTCTGAAACTAGAGAAGGGGAGGAGTGAGTGTCTATTTTACATTAAAATTTATAAATTTAACTTCATGGTAGCCTATTAAAATTGCTTTTGTAATTTTAAATATTTCCAGTGATAATATTTGAAGTTATTTTGAAACTATTTTCCATCATTAAATTGCAGGAGTTTTTTCAAAGCTGAATGTCCATCCCAATGGACATCAAAAGTTGGTGTATACAAACCAATATGCAAAGAAAAAAAGTATCTGTAAACATTTTATAGCCTATTTGCAGTTCCACAAGTCATTTTTCTTTATTTTTATGTTTTTATGAGCACAAACGCTGGCTTTCTTGAACTGTTTGTAAAATAATAATTTATTTTTATTTTAATGCTGAATTAGAGTAAGATTTAGTTTTTTTTTTTGCTCTGTTGATAAAAATCAGGTCTAAATTGAACGGCTGCAGGCTGTTTTCTGACACTACAAGAGATCTGAAAGGGCTTTCCAGCCTGTGAAACATTGGAAAATAATATTAGGCAAATGAGTAAGGAAGGAAACCCTCTACTCTGTCTGAAGCTCTAACAGCTGTTTCTGTAACGACGGATACATCAAACAGATGGGATATTTTCTGCAGCTCCTCTCATCCAGGACAGTGGATCTTTTGGAATATAAATACATTTAAAAATTATTTGTTTTTCTTCTTCTATGTCACAATCATACAGTGTTTTGACAAAAAACACAGTAATATATAATAAAGTTGGTAGCTGCAAAGTGAGAAACGGTGAAAAAGTCCCAGAGTTCGAATACTTTGGAAAAACCCCTTGGGTTAGAAAATGCGTATATTTAGTTCATATTTTGCCAATAACATTATACTATTACTTCCTTTTTTAGCCAGTTCTGTTACAGTACATTCTTCCTGTTTTAAACTGCGGCTGGAAAAGGGGGATTTCTCTCTTATTCTGCATTATTTTATTCATATTTGATTATATCTTGATCCTCTAATCAAATTTTGAGCAACTTTATCTGGTTCTTTGTGTTTTATTTCTATTTATTCAATTTCAGGTTAAACTATACTTTTTAATGTTGCACAATTCTACCAAACGTGGTAGATTCCAGCTCCCTTAATCAAGCTTAAGTTGCCTGTTTTCTATGTTGTTTGCATGCTTTCTGTTACATTTCACAGCATGAAATTAATTACCAGATTATGTGATTGATAGATTTTTTACTTATTTTTAGATTTCTTAATGCAACTTGCAACTGGCAATACACAAAAATCCTTCAACTCAGTTTGCAAAAGATGCTGAACAAATTACTGAATAGAACAAGAATTAGGAGGGTCAAAAATGGGTACAAGAAGAGATTTAAAGAAACTTGGTGACAAAGGTTTACTGAAGTTTAAGAGATAAATAAATACACTACAAGAGATTAATACACCTTTGTTAGTTACATGCTACATCTATTTTTGCTACATGTATTTTTACTTAACTTGTTCTGCAATCATCATGAACTGACTTAAGAAATGCATTTCAGTGAACTAACAGTTTATTGTTTTAAGTTGTGACAGTCATCCACCTTGGGAATCTTGTGGAGGTTTTTGTCATGAGTAATTGGGCAGTGATCGGACAGAAAACTAGCTAAAAAGCAGCTCCAGGTCATGGTGTCAGATCAATTCTGAAATGACAAACATCAGTCAATACCTACATTAATGCTAGTGCTAATGCTAAATGTTTTAAATTTTTTAATAATTGTCCTTCCACTTTTCCATAACACACTGCTTTGTGTTGGTCTATCAAATCAAATGTTAATAAAGCAAAAATAAAGCTGTAGAGAGTGGGAATGTGTTTGGCTGTTTGGGGGGCCAGTAGAGGTCAGCCCACCCAAGGCACCATTCATGTCAGAACCGCCACTGCTCTAGATTTGCTTCAGTGATGGAGTTGATGAGTTTCTGTTCTGCAGCGCTAATATAACACACATCTTCAACTTTCACATGCTTACTATTTACTAAGCTTAATTTGCATAAACTCTACCCTTCTAATGTATCGCTCCATTTAGCCCACGCCAGCTGAGAGCTTTAAAAATACTGTTTCCCACTCACATACCTTTCAGTCTTAGCAACAAATCACTCAACACATGCAATCAGTGCAACTTCTGCACCAGATTACACATTGTCTGATGGGAAAGCTAAAGAAAACACAAAGAGACGTTCAGGTTATAGAGTGAAAAAAGGGTAAAGGAATATTTGGGGTTATTTTTAGCTCTGATCTGCACGTTTAGCGGGTTTAAAACCGGGTGACATCGGGTTTGATGTGGTTTTGTCTGCTAAATTTATTGAAATTTAGATTCTCCTAATTGATTCAATTCAAACAACCTGTGGATTAACGTTCAGCTCCAGGCTAAACATAAATACGGAGGGCTCAGTTATATAATGAGGATAAAATCAATGAACACGTCCAAACAAACCGACATCGCTAGCTTAACGTGCGTTAGTCCTGAGCCGCGGCGGCAGCTGTTCGGTAAATCCCTCCACGGTCTCCCAGTAACGGTTCATCATTCCCTACTTACCCGCTTGTGAAACGTCAAATCGGTCCTCACACGGAACTTCAGTCGGTGGTTTACCGGAGCAGCTGCATTACCGTCGCGGGATGAAGATGCGCTGCTCGCGCGGTTGGTTTTATTCTGCTTTTCCTCGGAGTCTTTCCGTTACTCCCGCAGTAAGAGCGGCTGCCTCCTCTGTCAGTCACGGAGCCGAGCCGGCTGAGTGCTCGGCCGCCATCTTGGTTTTGATGGGAGTCCGCCGACACACACACGTTCATGTTTACATCACTTCAGAGGACATCCCAGTTACCCACCGGCACAGGGGCGAGTATAATGTGCGAGTGTTCGGGGTGCCCTATACCCCCAGCTTCTCAGCATTTTACTTTTTAAACCTGCATCTTTCTGGTCTACAAATAAACTCTGTTGGGAACTTCTTGTTTTGTTCATTAAGAAAAAAATTGCAAACAGTTATTGATCCATTTCTCTAAGCCACCCACTGATACACACTAATCAATTAAGGTGAGCTGGTCAGAGTCTGATGCAGCAAAGCAACTTAAACCCCAACACTTCCAATTCAAGGTTCTTTTTCCTCATTGATGTCTTTGGTTTCTGCCAAATATATCCTCTGTTCTGATGTTCCAGTAATTCAGCTTCAAACTCATAAATCCAATTCAACAATATTACATTCTCTCTCAAAAACATAAATTCAATCTCTTTCTGATTGTACTTTGGGATTATTTTTTTCAATCTGGAGGAACACGATGTGTTCTGTATTTATAACATAAACATAATGAATTTTGTCAATCTCAAGTAGATTTATTGTTCTCTTCAGAATCAGAAAGACAAATTTAAAATCTCTGAGGCAACTACTTGATGTAATTTTTTTAAATTATTGATCTGGTGATCCATCAGCTGCAGCATAATCTCAGCTCGGTTACTTGTCCAGCTTTGGTGGAGGATCATGTCCAGATTAGCAATGACCTGCAACAGTTGAATGAAAAATCTTAACCTTAATGCATGTATTTGGACACAGTATCAATTTATATATACAGAAGTTTGTTATGGAAGGCATATTTACAACCCTTCCTGAATTATAAAAGGTTTTTATTCTTATAGAATCCTTCCGGGATCAAAATTAATTATATACATTTCAGTTTCTAAGCAGCAATAAAATATTACAGTGAACTTAAGTGGATTTAAGGAAGCATCTACGTAGTCAGTGACTTTGCAGCAATTCCTCCTCCTTAACGTGTGTGAAGCTACAGTAGCTACACACACTGACTTTACCACAATCCCTCATACTGAGCATACACATGATAACAGTGGAAAGGAAAACTTCCTTCTAACAGCAGAACCTTGCATTCAACCAACTAATTTTATTTCTTTATTATTCTTTTTTGTAAATCCTCTTCTTAAATATTTATTTTATCCTTGTTAGTGTGCTGAATGTTCTGTAAAACCTTTACTTTTATAAATTACAAACCATTCGTCAGAGACATAAAGTAGTATAATATTTTAGTAAGAAGTCACTTTTGAGCCAAAACATTCAATAGATAAGCAAATCCACATTAACTTAGAAAATAGCTCTAATCTCTATGATTAATATCATTACCTGTGATATATCGTTTCTAAAAAGACATTTTTTCACATATTTTAAAGGAAACTTAAACTAACTTTACATAGAAACTGTTAGAAATTTGTTAGAATAATTCACAAATCTGTCTAAAAAACAATTTTAGAAAAAAATGTTTTTTTCTCCAATGGCTAGAAACAAGAGCTGAGCATGAGGCAAAAAAGAAAACTTTATGAAGTCTGTTACCACTTAAAAATACAATAAAGTCTGGCTCCTTGAAGACAAAGAAGAATGCAGTTCCAGAGACTCAGAAACCACCAAGTTTTATTTATTTATTTATTTGTAACATTTCTATTTCTAATCATTATTTATGCAACCCATAAATAAAGCTTTCACAATGCTTTTAGTCCAAACAAGACTCAGAATTGCTGTACTGTTGCAAATGAGGAGAAATTCACAGATATAATATTTTATTAGCTGGTGACTCACATTGTTTGTCACCAAAGTAAAGTGATGAAGCTGAGTAATTTATGTCCCCAGCATCTGACTGCACACACACAAACACACACACTTTTCCCCCAGCAGGAGGGAACTCACATAATCTACCTGATGCTGACAATTAAATTACCTCAAGTCCTATTTGTTAATGAAACTGACCTAATTCTGGGTTTAATTAATGATGTAAACCCAGATTGTGTAATACTTTCCCTTAAACTTGATTTTCCTCCTTTAAAGTGATGGATTGTTCCATGTCTCAGGAGGATAAACAACCCAATCAGTCAAAGGTTTGCAGGATTGTGTCATTTATGCAGAACATTTCAAAGCACAGCCAGAATTTCCATGGCTCCTTCTGGACTAAGTGCATCAGACAGAACAGATAAATAAAATAGGAGCGGCTTACAAGGGCAGACAGTGCTGAGGAAAACGTCAGACAGAGAGGACAGCTTTTTCTCATGCTTGCTTGTCATTCTGCATCAAAGCAAATGAACCCAAATGTTTGGCATAGACCATCATGACAGAAAACAGAAGTTTTTCCATTTTTAATTTTGGAGTCTGTAAAAAAATGACATGTAAAAATGTCCCATCTGGAGGTCGTGAAGTAAGCAGAACAAACAATTATAAGTAAGTGTAGACGAATGAAGTTTTGTAGAAATATCTAATAAGATTTTTCACGTTGTGGCAAACGGATAGTCTAAAAGTCGTCACACCCCTAGATGCTTTTCACTTTTAAAGGTGGCCTATTATTTTTGCTTGGACAGGTTAGAATACGAGCGATACAAAACATGTTCATCACATATTTTACACAAAATCCTTCTGAGATAATGAGATTTTAGTCTGATGTTTGAGCTGTTCTAGGGCATCTTGTCACTTTAAATCCAAACAAGTTGCTGCTGGCCACGCCCCCCAGATCAACGTTTACACTCATTCGCAAAAATGGCTGCAAATAAATGCAAAATTATACAATCATACATATTTGAAAAACAGAAGTGGAGCCTCCTGTGCAACCTACAAGAAAACAGCAAGTGGTTTCTGGATGGTAAGTCAACAACAAAATACTTGTCTTTTCCAACAGCCATTGTACAGCACATACAGCTGTAAAACCAGCTGACCAAACGTGTTGGGATTTGGCTTCGGTTGCTAGGTAACGGGGTGGGCTTTGCTGGGGTTGCTAGGTAATGAGGCTACGATTGGCTAGGGCTTCTCAAGCCAATCCTATTTTAATTTTAATAAGAGTAGAACTACTTACAGCTGGAGATAGGCACCAGCACCCCTCCAGACCCCACTAGGGACAAGGGTGTTAGAAAATGGATGGATGGATGGTAGAACTACTTACTTACTAATAAGTAAGTAGCAACTACTTACTTACTTTTTAGTAAGTAAGTAAGTAGCAACTAATAAGTAAGTAGCAACTACTTACTGACTTATTGGTAAGTAAGTAGTTAAATGAATGCAAGAACTACTTTTTACTGTTGTAATGTAAAAGTGTATGCGTAGTGCTTAAGCTGAAGGCTTTTTGGTGGTCTTTTTAATGTCTTCTCCATTATTTTGGTTTTTTTCTGTGACTGAATGTGCCCATAAATGTACTCCCTCCCTCCCTCGTTGTAAGGTTAGGAAATAGTGTCTGTATCTGAAACAAACAGATTTGTGGGAAATGTCTTGCATGAGCACCATTAATGTCGCCTCTCTCACATGAGTGACCTGATGCTGACTGTGCAACAGATTTGTGGCAAGGTCTTTGGCTTTTCTCCATGTTCTCCTGCGTTTATTATTATTTTTTTAATTTTAAGCTTTGCTTTTTAGCACAGCTCCTGAGTAGTTCTTCAGTTTCGATAGACTTTCAAGTGTCAACTGTGTTTCTCTTTTATTTGGGAAGATAGCCAAGCACTACAGGTTTCACCCTCAAGCTGAGAGTATACAGTAAACTGTACAAAAAGTGGAAGAATGTCAACTTATAATGTAAAAAGGATCCCTTCTTCTCCTTGATGTCCTTACCTCATTTTAAGAAGCAACTACTTACTTACTTTTTAGTAAGTAAGTAGTTGCTACTTAGTAGATCATTTTTATCAAGTAAAAAGTAGCCATCCATGAAATTACTCAAATAAGAGTAAAAAAGTATTTGGTCTACTCAAGAACTGAGCAACTGATAAGAATTATCATTAAATATTAAAAAAATTACATAATCAGACAGACCAAAGATATAAAGTTAAGTGAAAATATTGGTATTTTAAGGACTGAAATGACAATAATTTATATAAGTAACAAAAAATAACAAAATCAGGCCAAAGAACATTTGCCTGATTTCTTATTGATTTTTTTCAATAGAAAAGACTTATGAAACTTTAAAAGAAAACTGCAGCTATGTTTCTGTGTCTGGTGGATTTTTGGTTAAAACATGTTTGTTTTTCATTCAGTGAAAGGCAAACATGTAAGAGTAGAGATACTTCATAGTAAAATTACTCAAGTAGAAGTATCGTAATAAAGTATTCCTAAAAGTACATTTTTTCAAAAAGGTTACTCAAGTAAATGTAACTAAGTAACTAGTTACTATCCAATTCTGGTCATGACATAGCCCAAAAATATTTTTCTTTTAGAAAGCTTTAAATCTGAACAAATCTGTTCTTATTTTACCATAACACTTTTTGGATTAGGTGGCCTGACTGTTGAAGATGTTGGAGGCTTTTCCTCCCATCCTGTTCTTCACCGCAGCATCTTGGGAATGACTCACTGCTCAAGGCTGTTCAAATTAATAACCATAAACGAAAAACTAACAACGCCTTCCAAATGGCCTTCAAGCCCCATCCTGATCGATGCTAAATAAAATTATTGTGACTATTTATGTGATGGTTGGCATGCAGCAGCTGAGTTTTATTTTGTGTTGAAGGGCTGTGTGTGTGATGAAGCTGGCTCAAGCAGCTTGGTGGTGGAGGTGGAGTGCTGGCAAAGTGTTTTCACACATGTATGTGCAGAGTCATAAATCTATTACATGTGTGCTATATGTTTTGTTCTCAAAGGTTAGATGTCAGAAAAAACCGAGTCTGGATTTTTACAGTTTCCACAAGACAAACAATCTGAAATTTTCTGCAAAGGCTGTTTTATTGGAGAGCTGAGCATATTTAGACAAATCTGTTGTGCTGCTGCAGCCATTGTAATCAAAAGGTTACTGCTGCCATCTGCTGTCTTCTGCAGCCCAATGCATGAAATTAAACTCCACACATAAGGTTTTTGTAAAGTGCAATACCTAAATATTTATATTTTCAGGCCTAATGTGACAAATAAACACAGATGCACCAAAAGCTATCTTCATAAAACTTTTTTTTTTTTAGCGGATAAATCATTTGTCTCTATTTTTTGCTATTTGTTAAAAACGTCACTATGTCACGACATTATAGCTTGATAATCTGTGAAAAATGTCTATGCCTTCTCCCAGTGCTCACTAGAAACAACCATTCAGAGACCGGAGGAGGCTCCTAGCGCTGTCAATCATGCCCATGTGCACACAGCTTTTTCCATGATCAGGTGATGCCTTTCTCTGTTTGATGCAACTTTGTGAAATGTTGAAAAAGAAAACAAAACACTATTAAAGCTGTAACAGTATTGTTACAAATAACTGTGTCATTAGGGACTTTCGTCACAATCTTGAAGCATTTGGGTATTGATATTCTTAAGTTTAAATTTTAATTATCGCCTTATTTATTTACTTCTGTTCACACACACACACATTATATATATAAAAAATGTATACATATATATATATATATATATATATA
>CAEFZY010059242.1:0-12213 GCA_903066815.1 Brachyrhaphis roseni | reverse complement strand
TCAGGTGTGTTGGAGCAGGGGTGCATCTGAAAGTTGCAGGGTGGTAGCTCTCGAGGACTGGACTTGAGCACCCCTGGTCTAGGCCATAACATGCCCATAATATAACACTTTAGAGATGTCAAACTCCAGTTATTGAGGCCTGTGTATTGTAACTTTAAGATGTTGCAATACGTAAAGCAAACAATTCAATTATTGGTGGAACTCTGTACAACGTGAACACATGATGAAGATTTGATTCAGGCGTCCCAGGCAGGGACACATCTAAAAGTTACTGGACATCAGCCCTCGAGGACTGGAGTTAGCTTCAAGCTATAGTCATTAAAAGAAAAAGTAATAAGTGCTTGGAATATATTACTCTTTGTGTAATGAATGTATTCATGAGTTTTAATACTTGATATTGTTGAGATTGAAACTGTTGTGAATCAATGTCGGTGCTCCTGCTTTCTTCTTCTTTTGTGTTTGCTGTAAAATCTGAAAAGTATGACTTGAGCATTCCCATTTGGGTTTTTCTATCCATATAGTCCACAACAGAAGCATAGTCTGGAGAGCAAATTAGATATTTAGGTAAGCCTCAGTGACCTGACTGTTTTTTTATTCCGGCTCAACAGCATGGGCAACAGAAACTTTGACAGAGGATCTGACCCTGTTTCCGCTAGTCTACCTGAGCCCTGCAGGGTACCATCTCCTCAATAAGCACTTGCTATTTAGGTTGCTGTGTAGTCCAACCTCTAGCATGAATATGCTCAAGGGAGTGTGAGTAATTGGGGTTTTTCTTCTATTATTTTTGCCTGCTGTTAATGTTAACACAGACAGGGAGACAAAAAGCAAGGCAGAACCTGACATTTAATCAGCTAAACGATGCTGAACCATGTTAACTCTGCCGTGTGTGAAAAGAAGGGGACCTTTGACTAATGTTAGACTCAAATATACATCTGTGCTCCCCTCCATTTATAGTATCTGTGAGAAATATACAGCTTGCTGTCTTATATCAGCATAAATGTCTCTGAGCCTGAGTAGTGGCGCTGGTGCAATCACTCTTGGTAATGCTATAAAAAAACGCAATGGTTCATTTCCTGTGTGCTACAATGATGTGAAACAGACAAAGTAGAAGCGACAGAACATAACACAATAGGATGCAGTCACTTTTTTTTTCCTGTGTTGTCACTTTGGCTTTGCTCACAGCCTCTGGAAAATGTATTGTTAGATTTTCTTTCTCTCTGATGTATTTTTTTAACACCTCAGCTGCCATCTTGAATGTTAAGTATCTTTGATCATGTGCCGGTGTCATTTGCATTGATGTAGAAAAAGTATTCTTTATCTTTCCTATTCTGAGTATGTCAACATTCCTACTGTACCTGGCATCTGTACAATTTGTATATTATAAAATGATTTATATTTAATGTGTACATGTGTCCTTGTCTTTTTTTTTTTTTTTTGTCAATATTCAAAGTTCAGCTTTTGTGTTGTTTAGGTTTTTCAAACAGGAAGGAAATAAAAAAGAAACAAAGCTCAACTTTTTGATCATATGATCAGTCTTGTTCACCATTAAAATTTTGAAATGCTGACTTCCCTTGAATAGAGTGTTCCCTTTGTTGTGCGGTTGAGAACAACTTGACATTAGAAATAAACTGAAAAAAGTACAAATTTAGTGTTTCAATCAGCTAGAAAAGAAAATGGTTAATGTATTGCTAAAGTTCAGAATCTGCAGATAATTACTTCCTTTTTAGAGATATCTTCTTGCAAAAAGTCTGAAAGTGAAACTAGATTTCACTTCCCAAGGATGTTTTTTTTATCTGACAAAAGGTCTGGCTGAAAAATTTGTATTCTTTGGTGACCATTAGAACAGAGCTGAAGAGTATATTAATTTCCTCTGAATTTAATTATTCTCAGTATGATAAAGCACTTTGAATTGACTTTTTTGCTGAAGTGTGCAATATAAATAAACTTACCTTGCCTTTCTTGGATCAACTGCTTAGCATTTGGAACTACACTTTTCCAGGAAAAGAACTTTGAGTGATTTAGTTGAACAAACCATAAGAATTAGTTAATGCTACATATATTGCAAATGGATTCAATTTGTTTGTATATTCTACACATTTGTGCAGATTGAATAATTGTTGATGGACTACCTTCATAAGGCAATGCAGAGGAAACAATCTTGGTCAGAAATTGGGCATAAATTACACATGTAGTTTATTAAACTACTACTTTTTGACACTGTGGGGTATTATAATTCATTTCATTAACCCTCCCGCTAGTCTTAGCATGTCACAAAGGTGGAGTATTGTAGAGGTCATGGTCAGACATCAGGGAAGTGAGAGATTGTCCCGTCAGACCATCAGTTCCTGAAACCACTCAGAAAAACAAAATTTTTTGAAAGTGTGACCCCGACAGACAACTCAGGATAGCTGGATAAAAAGCTTGAGGGGTCCAACTGAGTCCGTCTCTTAAAACCGTGGGAGGATTAAGGGCAGATTGGGCTCACAACAGAGAGCTTTTAGGTCCCTTCACATGGTGCCTGTTTGTTAGATCTCCCAGCCACTGCTCTCACACACAAAAACTTTCCTCTTAACTGGATTAAGTGCCATGTAAATCCTCACTTTTCAAAATTAAAATTCAACCTGGGCCCTCTGCTTTCATTTTTTATGTGTGGTGACCATGGTCCTATGCACTGATATTGATGAAATGTCATTTCCCTTTGGAAATTTCATCCACATTCTCAGCTGTGTTTTTTCTTTTCTTTCTTTTAACACATTTCTTGATTTTGGTCACATTTGTGAGTCAAAAGGCTGGAAACAACTTAAAATGAAATTCAGCTAAAATGGTGATATATGCCATTTAAGTTAAGGTTAAACTTCCTGTGTCCATAATAAGAGGTTGAACCTGAAAACCTGTAATATTGCTGCAGTAATTGAACTTTTATTTACAATTACATTAGATTGTCATTACATCATTTACACATAGTACTGAATTGACTTGCATTTCTAGTATAATCCTAATCCCTGAGCTAAACAATGAAGAAAGTCAGACTACCTGTGTAACTTGCTGCTGAAACAGTTCAGTTGGGTTTTATGCCATTTCCAGCTCTGAATAATATAATGCATGCTTTTTTCCTAAAGTTCTTAGTCTTACCTCGTGTACTGATACGATATACAGATCAATACACGATCTTATTCTTCAGAATAAGAACTGAAGATGCTGCCATGAAAAAGATAAAGTGGCAGCCACAATTCTATGAACACAATGAACGCACAAAGCAGAGGAGAGTCTAATGGAGAGGTGAGACTTATGAACCCAAAGTATCATTTTCTTAGAGTAAAAACATATTTCTTTCAGATTTGCTCCATCTGGTTATTACCTTCATTACCATTTGAACCTCAGAATACATCAACTTGATAGTTATTTTCCCACAACAACACAATAATCCATTTCCCCCACTCTCGGATCAAAACAACGCAATTTAGGCCCAGGGCTGACCCTCATGCATCAATATTTCACGTGAAAACACAAACACACATCATAATATCCCTGTGGTGTTTACGAGCTACATTATATTTACAGTTGAGTCAACACAGCTGGTGTGATCTACAAGCCACGAGCTGTGAGCCTAAGGGAGTGTAAGGTCATTAAGGAGACGGCTTTGCCTCCAACCAAAACGCCAACCATCAGACCCGTTCTGTTCCCTACAGGAGGCATTAATGGCTCTTTAGGCAGACTGGTGAGCCGCTGGAGAGCCGCTAAAAGATGGTCAGAAACACCAAGAATCTGCGGTTTGGGATATTAAACTCATGACCCAGAGCATTTTCATTTCTGAGGTTTCACTCTGAGAACCAGAGGTAATGTTATTCAATGCTTTGCTGACGGCAGGTTGTTCTGAATAATGAAGTTTACTTGCAAGTAAGAAGAAAAAATATATATATTTTTACGACTGCTACAGTGTTCGGGAAGTAGCAGCGTTTCTATCAAAACAAGCTCTGTAGGTTTCTGCACCCAGAGGGTTCATAAGGTCCAGTAAGAGTTGGAGCTTTAGCCTTTATGCTTGGCATGAAGCTGATTTAAAATCAGTGCTGTCCAAATATCTGTATACATTTTTTTTTATCAGGTGTGTCTGTAACTGATGAGATGTGGGTTCCAGTTGTGCTTTATGCAGTGCTGCCATCTAGTGACCAGTTAAGACTGTAATGTAAATAAAACTCATAACATGCAAGCTACAAATGCACTTTTTTCTGTTACTTGCACTGACTAATGTATTCCTCATTACTACTTAAAGAATAGGTTAACAAAAGCTGTTATTTTGCCTAAGAATTGCATTTGTTCTTAAATACCAATCCACTATTTTACCAACTTCTAAGCTTTTAACTTTTAACTTAGCTTAGTAATGCTGAGATTACATTATATACAGGCAAACTAATTATTTTATTAGCTGTTTGGTATACTGGTTTAGTTCGGAGCCCACACTTCTCAGATTTTTGTTTTTAAAAGATGTTACTCCCATAGTGATTAAACTAAATTTTTAGGCCCTATGTATGCCTGAGATCTAATAATAATGATAATAACAACAATAATTTACTTTTGTGACATTGCTGTTATACAGAAATAAAAAAAAAATTAAAACACATTTGAAAAACTCAGTCAAATAACTAAAATGACAACCTGAAGGCATAAGAGACATCTTTGTAAGGTGGGAAAGTTCAGCTAAATTTTCAGCATAATTTCTTTTTCAGAAATTTGAACAGAGCAAACAATTTAAAAGTCAAATTATGCAAGTTGTTGCTATATTTGTAGAATTTATTTCAACATTTTCAACTTGTCTTATTGACTGACTTATGCTTTAGTCTTTTTTGTCTCATAGTACCATCTATCATTATCTAATACAGCAGGAATGGGCAAAAAGCATTTCTGGACTTGAAGCAGTAATTGATCAGGGATTGATGATATTTTCTGGACTCTCAGTCCATCTTAGCTTAAAGTAAACAGCAGACAGCATTTAGTGACACAGCATTTATCCAGCTGACATTAGCATCTTCATTCTTTCATGAAGGCCAACAAAGTGCACTTAAGCCTCCATCTCTGGCCAGTGAGCTCCGAAGTTTAATATGTGGTCAGCACCGGAGTATTCATTATCACAGTCGAGGGGCAATGCAACGGTACGTCAAAGACTGGAATCACTTTGTCCTGATTCTTTGAAAAACCATTACCTCATTGTTAGATAACATCCTCAAGTTCTCCCCCCTGACCCTACACACACACTCTGTTAGCCGATTAACTCCTCCCAGATTAATTAGAACCATTACCTCTGTGTTTTCCAGTCGGTGTCTTATCAACCTTTGTCAGGCTTAAACTGTAAATTAATTAGCACCAACTCTCCTGTCATTTGGTAATTACCTCAGCAGCGGCAGGAGTTAAGTGAAAGGCTTACATCAGCACCTTGTGCTTCTTCTGACTTTGCTGAAACCTCATTGGACATTAAGTGATAATACTCCCACACTGATGAGGTCTTCACCTGAAGAAGAGACGAATATTTTACCTTGTCCAACAAGGAAGAGTTCTTATTTTTTAGGATTATTAATATTGGTCAAATAGGTTTGATTTAAATATTAATACTTTTTTGTGCGAAACTGTAGAAAATATGGTTTTGAAAGCAATCAACCACAAATCTTTGAATAAAGGTGTTTTATTATTGCTTTCCTATTATAATGCTGTTTAGTTTGAAGGTATCAGAAACGTCCTTGAATCAGTTGATCACTGTGGAAAAGAACAAGAGAAATACTCATCAGTATCACAGACAGATAACTGAAAAGGTATAAAGTTACATATAAAGTTTGGTGTCATTATTCTGAAATAATGGTCTAAATGACGCCATCTTTTCTCTAATCTCTGCCTGTGCAGGGATGTGAAAAAGCCCAAATTTTCTGGATTTACTTTTAATCAGACCTAAAGGTTTCAGATCATGAAACAAATATTACTAACAGACAGGATAAACCTATTAACAATGTCCATTCTAATTAATACAATATTCAATGGTTTTCAAGCATGAACAGCAACATAATATGCAAAATTATGTTGCTGCATCTCAATTAAATTTAAATACAGACTTTGATTCGGTCACTAAATCCTTAATTCTTAGAGTCATTCAGAGATTAACTTACTAATATGATTGCAAGTATAAAACCTATACGTTTTCCTTAAAAACCTATAGTTAGCTCTGATATTAAAATTGCTTTGATAATTTAAATTTTCATGTGTGAGAAAAAAGGCATGAACGGAAGAAAGTTGTGAGAGAGAAAGCAGATTTGTCTTGCAGTTTGTTAATGATGATTTGTTGACTATTTCTTAATATTTTAAAAATGCTATAAATAAAACATGTAGGCAAGACAGCAGTCTATGAAACGAGGAATTAACACATGAATGTGCTTTCAGATTAGTTGCTTGGTGTCCAAAAATTCCAAAAGTCCCAAAAATAGATAATTTGTGGTAAGAAAAAAAGATTTAGTTTGGACTATATTTGGATTTTTGGGTCAGTACTTAAGCTTAATGTGATCACGGAAAGAGTTATCAAAGATGAAAACTTTCTATTTTAGAAAATGATAGCCGGGCTTTGCTCAAGAGAACTAAAAAGCACTTCTATTTTTAAGTCTTCCTTTGAGTTTCAGGGTTTTGGATCAGAAACCTTTTAACACACCTGCTGACATTTGTTACAACAGAAAAGCCGGACGTCGTTGAGAGCAGAGTCGTCCAGGGCCCACTGGTACTCCTCCATCTTGGTCTCTATGCCGCAGATGCCTCCTCTGGTGCAGTCTTCACTCCAGTAGCCGTAGTCACCCCAGTGCATGCCTGGCGCTTCCAGCGTTGGGTTGCTGCTGCAGCGGAACTTGATGTTGTTGGCGGCCGTGTCGTCTCCTAACAGTCCCTTGCGGGGCTGCACGCGAAGCTGGAAAGATGTCAGCACGCCGCTAGGGCAGAACTGAGGATGGGACCATTCTCCGGTACTAGACAGAAGGTGTCCAAATGCAGGAAGTTAGAATTAGAAAAGCAAGTATAAAGACAATACAAGATTTTTTGTATTTTCATTACATTTTGATCAGCAGCCAAAGTGTGGATAAACACAAATGCTATATCAAGGAACCAACTGGAAACAACATTTGAACTTTTGTAGACGTAATTGTATTACATGATATTTCATGAATGTTCTGGAATTATGTAGTTTTGTACATAATACCATCTCAATATTCTGAGCCTTGACATTAAAATTAAACTACTAATAGAGGCTGGTCACTTCTTTATGAATGAGCAAACTTAGACAGTTATGGAATGATGTGTCTGTCAGTGGGTTAGAGACCAGTTGAAATAGATTTGCTTTGCCTTGTTATGAAAAAGTTCAACTTGCTCACTGTCCAGTGTGTGACTCGACATAATACAGGAAGCTCCGGCTGTCGTCTTGGGAGCAGATGAGGCGGATCCCATTCAGGGCGGTGTCGTCCCCCCCGTACTGGTTGGTCTGCACCTGAACAAACATGAACCAGTTCTCAGACAGAGGAACAGTTTATCTCTGTTCTGCTACAGCAGCTGAGGAAATTCAAATCAGGTTAAATCATAGATGGTTTAGATGGATTTTTGCATAGTATGCACACAGGGCTGTGAGTTAATGTCTTGTAGCAAGAAGTTAAACAGAATCTTCCACATTTATTGGTACCCCTCATGAAGATATGAACAAAATATTAAGTAAAAAAGATCCCCTTTAGTTAATTTTGTCAGTGGGGGAAACAACCTTTTAAGAAATGATTGGGGGGGGGGTTTAATCTTTGGCTGCACAGATAGAGCAAGTGATACTTTGTCCAACTCTTCAATAACCTTTCATATATTATCTTGAGCATCCAGAGAAATTAACCTGTGATCTTTACTTTTTGCACAACCTCTCAAGCTTGTTCAGAGTCCTGGATTGTCTCTCATGATCTTTTCTCTTCAGGTTACACCACAGATTGTCTGCAGGATTCAAGGGAAGTTCTGACCGCTGGGATGACCATGGAAGAAGGTTGATTTGTCTGTGTTGATTTCATCACATCTCTTGGATAATTAATTGATCGATTGATTGATTCTAGCCTTTACTTATACAGGTAAATACAACAACAAATGCTACAGAGTGCAAAACTTCAAATCAATAAATTGAGGAAGCTATACACATTAAAAGCAAGACAAGAATCAAGTGCCCTAACGATAGCACAGTCCAGATTAATGTTCCAAACAGAACATTTTACAATGTAAGAAATTATCTTGTTAAAAGGTTTAGTGATTACACAATACAATTACTCAATGAAGAGTCTGAATTAATATGAGTTGAGGCTTCTGAATGAGAAACAGGCCCGTAGCATCATGGATCCCCCACTGTACGTAACAGTGAGGATAATGTGCCATTCATATACTCCTTTGTTTCATGCCCATTTATAGCAATTGATCCAGAGCAGCTCAGTCTTAGCCTCATTTGACCAAAGCACATTTTTCTACAGAGTTTAGCAAATTTTCTATGTTTACATTTGTGATGTGATAGACAGAATAGACTTCTCACTGACAAACTGTAACATTATGTCTTGAAATTTTTTTCTTTATTGAATAAATATTCAGGGGGGGTTTTTTAAATTACTTTTTGCAATTGTCACAGTAATTTTATGAAATAAAAAAGTTATTTTTATATTATTTTTTTCCTTTTAGATGCTGAGTAATGAGAGTGTATTTGTTTCGTATATCTGTGTTTTAGAGGCTGCAGGCAGCTCTGTGCAAAGGTTACAGCCTAATCAAAATTTGGAGAAATGCAGCAGGTTCTCACTTTAGGTACCTTAAGCAATTGAGTTTGCATTTTAAAGTTATGAGAAATTAGAAATATACTATTCATTTATGAATTGCATTAAGTTGTTGTCATTGTACTATTAGTATGGTTAATATTGAGTTAAAGTTAGTAAAGATGATACAAAGTACATTAAAATAAGCAAAAAAACTGACTAAAGTCATTCTAAGCTACACTAAAGCTACATGAAGGTCCTTGACTTCAATCATTAAAAGAAAAAATATCTCTTTTACACATTGTTTTTTAGATTATGGATTTCAGTAGGAGTGAATTTATATTTCAAATTTAAAATATTTGTAAATGTACATTTTTATTCCTTTACCCTGACACTGAATCCAACAGCAAAGAAGTTATCAGGACACATCTCTGTCCAGGTCCAGTCTCCAAATCTTTCTCCGTTGTTCACAGTCAGCACAGATCTGTACTGTCTGCTGTTAAAATCTTTGCCGGCTCGCTGCAGAAACATCTCCTCACAAAAGCCGCTGGAGGCCACAGCTAGCAGGACCACGATGCTGAGCAGACCCGACATGCCGGCAACAGGAAAGTCAGTGTCTTCACTCTGGAAGGCTAAAAAACAAGTAAGAGCTAAAGGTTCCAACTCAAAGCTCTTAAAGCTTCCCTGTAGTTTCTGGTATCAGCATGAATCATTTACAGAGTCACATTATGGAACGGCGTGGGAATAAACAGCTGGAGGTGGAGAAAGAGAAGACGCAGGGACTCTATTCAGCCTTCAGTGATATTTTGCAGCTCAGCAGTGGATCTTATCACCAAAAAGAGAAAAACAGGCAATAGGGTTCTTTAACCTGCAGGCTGCAACAAAAAGTTTGTGTTAACTTTAAAACGGAAAATGCAAAGACTAAAATAATACATCTTGCATCATGGGTAAGATGCAAAATGTATTAGCTTACATACTTTAGATCAAAGATTTAACTTTGTACCTGTCCTTGTACTTCCTGCAACCTCCAACTATTATGTCAATTAGATAGACAGATTAATTTTGATTAAGCTTCCTCTGTATCTAATTGAGATGAAGTTGTGGATAAATATTTGATATATAAGTCCAAAACTGAATCAAATAAGATTACCGTATATAAGAGTTTTCTTTTCTGTGTATTTGATTAAGAACAGTGGGAGTTTTTTCCACAAAAAAAGTTAAGCATCAAAGTTTACAAATAAAAAAAAAAACCACATATACGACTTATAGAAACAAAGTCGTATATAATTTTAATTTGTTGTCTTTTTGCAAGTGAGCTCACGAAAGGTTTTATTGCATGCAAGCAACTCCGAATTTATTTAAGAAAATGTTTGTCTGACAGCATTTAGCTCAAGTAATGACATGCCACACAACATTTATAATACAGAATGTAATGGTTATTAACTAGAGAATAGAAAGAAATATTCATCTTTGGGTGATCACTTTTGCATAATGTCACCTTCCTAAAATTATGGCCCAAGTCATTTTAGACAAAAGTGATTTTCTTTGCCTTAATTATATTTTTTTGCAAAAAACAGGTCGTGATTTTTTATGATGCTTCAGGACTGATCTTTTCATGTGAATTACAAAGAATAAAAGTATCTCCAAAATGGAAAATCTACTCAGGTCCATTGAGGTTCTTTTCTTCACAGGAGTACTTGCGTTATCCTTGATTTAACATATTAATCTAATAACGTTTTAAAGACATAAAAAGTTGTTTGGATGTAGTTATCATCCCCTTTGCTTTATTTCATCAAGGTGACAAACCATCATCCAGAGTGTTTTTATGTGAAAAACAAGTTTGGTGTAAAAATAACTGTCTTGTGTCAACTGGGACATGTTTAAGTTTTGTATTCTCGTACAAAAACTGGAAGGTTTTGTACGATGATGTAATCTAAGACTTTGTTGACAGAAACGATAAGGCAGGAGTTGTGTCAACTTTCTTTCAATTTTGCTGCAATAAGTCAGCTTGTCACTTTCTCACAAGTCTGTTACCTGTAGGACACAGCTTAAAGGGACATGTACAGAAAAAAAATTCCATCTCTCCTTCAAACTCTAACTCCAAGCCCAATTCCAACCCTAACTTCAACCCTCTTTCCAACTATCCTACAAACCCTAACTCCAACCCTAATTCCGACCCTCCTTTCAGTACTCCTTCCAACGCTGAATCCAAATCCAACATTCCTTCCTTCCCTCCTTCAAATCTTCATTCCAACCCTCTTTTCAACTCTCCTTTCTATCCCAACCCTCATTCCAGTCCTCCTTCCAAACCTATTTCCAACCCTTCATTTAACCCTCCTTTTAATCCTACTTACAATCCTAATTACAACCCAATTCCAAAGCTTCTTTCAAGCCTCTTTCCAACCCCAATTTCATCCATCTTCCAACTCTAATTCCAACCCTCCATTAAACCCTCCTTCAAACCCTAAGTCCAACCCTCTTCCAACATTCTTCCAAACCTTCTAACCATAAATCCAACCCTAGGGTTGGTACCCTAGTACCAACCCTTTTTCCAAACCTCTTTCCATACGTAATTCTTACCCTTCTTCCAAGCCTCCTTCCAACCCCAATTCCAACCCTAATATCAACACTCCTTCCAAAACTCATTCCAACCCCAAGTGAACCCTAAATCCAATCCTAATTCCTTCTCTCCTTTTAAAACTCCTTCCAACCCTAGTTCCAACCCTGCTTTCAGTTCTCCTTCTTACCATCCTTCCAGTTCTTATTCCAACCCTCACAAGTTGGAACAAAACTAGTCCCAAAGACTAGTTTTGTCTAGTCAAAATGCTAGACAAACCTAGAGGCTAATATTAGTATTTCAGCTAACCTTAGCTTTTAGGTCATTGTAGCTTATAAACTATTGTGACCTTACAGTTTAGCTTTGCAAACAGAGTTCTGCACAATTTTCTAATTCTCTTTGGGTTGGATTTTTGTTGCGTTTTCCAAGCTTTTGCTTTATTCTGCTGCTTCTGCCTATTTCTTACATTTCTGCAAGTCTTCTCCAGTTTACTTCAAATGCTTTGACAGTTTTCAATAAAAATATTCAGCTTATGGCATTCACACTGCATTTTCACAGGAAATGCAAACTTTTGAAATTACATTTTCAATCTTTTTTTTTTTGCAAAGAAGTATTTCAATAATACGTTATTGACGTATTTAAATATGGACTAACATATGTAATAATTAGATGGGAAAATAATTATGAAAATGGAATTTTTCTGTGCCCTGCGACAGACTGGCGACCTGTCCAGGGTGACCCCGCCTCTCGCCCGGAACGTTAGCTGGAGATAGACCAGCACCTCCCGACAAGGGTGTAAGAAAAATTCCATCCATCCATCCATCCATCCATCCATCCATCCATCCATCCATCCATCCATCCATCCATCCATCCATCCATCCA
>CAEFZY010059240.1:0-13933 GCA_903066815.1 Brachyrhaphis roseni | reverse complement strand
CATATTAAATGGTGCCAAAGGTCCAAAGCAATCATTGTAGCTTCACTCACTGGTCATAGATTGTCATAAACAACATGAGGTGACAAGGGATGGCCTTGATAAAGTTGCTCTGTCTCAATAAATTATCTTTTGCACTCCTATCTTCAATTCAACTGCTCCTCTATGGCACCATGAAAGAGTTATCTTGTAAACTACATTATTATCATCAGTTTTGCAGAGAATGGGTATGAAAGGATAATAGTGAGGACCAGACAAACACTGAGAATTAATGAGGAAATGAAAGAAACACAGCCACAAGTTGCAGTGTAATGTTAAAATTCCAGCTTAGATACATTGTATTTAAAAATACTGATTAAAAAAAAGGTGTTTTTTTGTTTGTTTTTTTACATTTAGAGAATGATCACACTCTTAAAAGTTGCTTCCATTCTCTATCACTTCATTTCACTAGTCTGGTGTCCTGCCTGGCCATTGCTGCTTTATGCATTTCTGCTTGATTCTCATCTCTCTTCATTACTCCATCTGGATTTCTCCCATTGTGCTCAATTTTCAGATTGAATTTGGAGAAGTTGTGAACAATGTAGTCGACTTTCTGTGCTGCTTTATAATTTTAGTCTGCCTATATGGTTGTAGCTTGGCAATGGCAGCAAAGGAAATCAGTGAAGCTATTCTTTCCATATTGGTCATGATTCTAAATTTTAGGCAATTAAAGTTGAAGCAAGAGCAATACTTCAGACATTTTATTGCTGAGGGGGCTAATGTATTTATNATTTATGCCCATTCAGTCGTTTCATATAACATTGAAAATACATCTCTAGCACAGTTTCTTTGACATCCATTTCAAGATGAGAATTGTGACACTGTGGCCATCTCGCCCAAGCTGAAAAGTGTGGTGAGAGAATGTCTCAAGTTTTCAACATGGTTTATCTCCTCTTTGCAGGCTGAAACAACACATATCCTCTGGTATGTCATGTACCTTTGCATGTCCTGTAAATAATAGTGGTTGGCCACCATCGCCAAAATGCTAGGGCCATTTTTTGGTTGCAGTCCTGTCCAGCCCTGCACAGCACCCACAGTCTGAGAGACAAGCTGGAGATGTCAGCAGTGGACTACCACCCAGTGGATTCTGGCCTGCCCCACTAACTACCCAAAGTATGTGAGGACTCAGGTCTGTGTTTCAGACAAGCTGGTCTGCAGTACAGGGGCCCTGAAGGTAATTATGCTTGCACTGTTCCTCTTCAGCTTCTACACTGTGTCCATCAGGTCCCCAGTTAGCCATCTTCAGAAGTTTTCTAAACATTCTGCCATAGTCTGTCTCATCACAGGTGTTCCTGTTACACTGACATTTCTGCACTGTGGAACAATTGTATTTCCTCTTCTATAATATTACACATGGCAGTATGAATCCTAAGAGCTGGTGCTTATAGAGCCACCAGACAATATTTCCGTTATTTCATACAATGATATTTTCATACTGTCACCGGGCTAACAGTATGAGATTATGATACTGCTATAAAGGATGAATGTAGTTTAAGGCTTTTTACGCACAATTTTAGCAAAGGAAGCAATAAATGTTGAGAGAGCTGTACATCCTCCCAACTATCACACAGTTGAAAGGTGCGTCAGAGCATGATGCACTTTATTATCCTCTTTCATAATACATCCATCCTGACGTCATGGAATTATACATCTTCCTATTTTACATATTTAAAAGGAAGTAAAAGGAACGAAATGGCCAGAGGATATTTTTTTGCTGTTGTCTTTGTCTGAACTTTCAGATGAAACAAGTTAGAACTAAATTTTTCACATTGTTGAAAACACACAGATAAACACTGCATTGTAAACAGATGAACCTGTTTATTCCAATCTCAAGGGGAAAAAAAGCACATGGCCAAATGATCAAACAAGAGAGACATTTAAAGACTGCAGAGTTCTGACAGGACACAAATGCTGCAAAACTGAGATAGCCTTAGGCAACCTAACATCTAATCCTTCCAAGTTGTAGTACTGCTAAAACAAAAATAGGAAAAGAGCTCCGTCAACACACAGAAAAAAAACTTTCAGGAAGCAAGTCCATGGAAAAGGTGACATTGTTAGTTGAAAATGGGGTCCTGGTGTTTGTTATTCGGCTTTTTATCAGACAGTGCAAAAACGCTGCAAAGATCAATTGCTAATAAGGAGCAAAAAAGGGGATTTACAATTTATCAAAAATGTTGACGATAAAGTTTGTTTTTTTCTGTGGAACTTGAATTATGCAAACAGCTCCCATCTGCGAGAATGATAAAAAGTTGTCTGTAGTTGAAATAAATATTGTCAGTTTTTCATCCAAATGGTGCCTTATTTACATGTGAACAGAGTGTATCAATGCAATGAGCCACGACTTTAGGAGCAGTTCTGCCTTTGAATCTAGTTTTAAACTCTGATCCACTTTGAAACTCAGGCATGCTAACATTTATCCCTTGCAGATACTTTTGTGCATTAACCCCTGAAGTGCAGGGTACTTCCAGCAAATTGGTACAATATGGTACTCTCTAATATCTGTGTTTTATTTATTTATTTTAGCATGTAACCTGTACTAACAGGGTCATTGCTGGTCATTTTGGTGCCCTAAGCGCAGGTGCTTTCTGGTGCAAAGAATTACTTTAAGGAGTAGTTTTACTGCACTGTACTTTAACATACATGTGGGTGGAGCTACAGAACATATCAAGACATAGTTGGAACAGGATTTTTCTCTTTCTTGAGCAAAGAGAAACATAGCTACTGATTAGAATGGTACATTCTGTCCTTTCAGATGTGAGAGGCATATCAAACACAAACAACAGGGTACAGTTTTAGAGGTTCGGCTAAATGACCTGTGACACTGGACTCACTGTGCTTGCACACAGGGCGACTACGGTGATTATTTACTGGGCCTGTCAGTAAGTCATTCATGTCCGTCCATAATAAGCTGTGATGAGGCTACGTGAGGAACAGCATGCAGGTTCAGTTATCAAAAAATGCTGCTACTGGAATGGCCTGCATTCACAGCTTTAATCTCACGTGGTGACAGTGGGATGAAGAATGAGTCAAAGTGTTAGTGAGCAACCTTAATTGATGTTATGTTTAACTACATGTTGCTGTGTATAAAAATGTTTTTAAAAGCCTCAAAATTGCCTGGAAGAATTATGTGTAATTGCTTGTGTTCGTAAAGAGACTAAGTGCCACAAAGAGAACTTTATCTCTTTCCCAAAACCATGTGCACACATTGTTTACAAGATATATGGATATATGGTGATGAATTCATATATGAATCATATGGGGACAAGTCTGCAAGCTTTCACATTTTTAATGTGGCTTTTTTATTGTCAAACCCTTGTGGACAAAGCTATTTCTAAGCTATCTGAAATACAGTTTCTTTGTTTGATAAGATATTACTGGAGGAATTTGTTTTGTAATGGGTGTCAAAAATATTTTGTTGACAGGGAAAAAGGGTAGTAATAATAACAAACAACTAAATCTATTACATTTTTAAACCAGTGTGAAGGTTCTATAACAGAACAGAGATTAAAAAAAAGAGCTTCCACAAAATTAAGAGTATATCAGAAGCAAAAGCTACTACTCATCAGATTGCAAAAAGAGTTTATGATTGAATCATAATAAAAACCAGAAAATTAAAACAAAGTGTTTTTCTTGGGGTAAGAGGCCAAACAATTTTACAAATATTTCTTATTTCATTATCCCCCACAAACATTTTTATTGGAAACAGACACAATATTGTGGTGTAAACAACGTAAGAGGCCTGGGAACACTTCTGAAAATGTTTAAAAACAAACAGTTGGCATGCAAAGAGAAAAAACAATGAACTGTCTTTATTTATGACTCTGGTAAAGTGTTTGTGTTGTCTCAAAAGTCTTCAGGCTAAAGAGAAGGTCGAACCAGCACAAGATCAATCTCCAGGTTAAAAAGAAGCAAACATGTTGGGACAGGAAGGAACAGTGACGGGAGTGACTCACATAGCTAATGTTAAGATTTTGAATCAAAGTAACTTTGACATCAGGGAATATCTTGGTAATTTCATTGACAGAAACCTCATTTTGCAACTGTCACAAACAACATTGACCTATTGTAAATCTAAGTAAAAGCAAATATTTCAGACTTTTATTGGAGTTATAATTAAGTACAAATTTTTGAAAAATCTAATGCATTTTTGTTTTGGGATATTTTTCTCTCAAGGATATTGCCATTTAAGCATCTTCTCTGCTCCTACGTATGTTCCTGAAGGTAAGGTGTTGCTGTGTGTGTCTGTCCATTTGCAATCAACTAAATAGTCACACAAAGTCCCCCATTAGCCTGTCATGAGGTGTGTAATTTGGAACATTAAGCCACAGTGATGGTGTTGGCTCTCTTTTGTTGTAATGGAAAAAAGCTATTTCAACCCATTTTCTTCTGAACACTTGTTAAATATCTACATTTAATGACCTGAATGAGAACATGTTATATAACAGTATATATTTGCAACTTGAAACACAAAACTTTGACCCAGAAAAAGTCATTTTAAACATTTTAAAATGAAAGAAATGTCGGGTTGTATGTTTGTATGTCTGTGTTTATATAAACATAATTAAAAACACAAGAAAGATACACAATGTTACTGGAGTATTAAATTAAAAAAAACATTTTTGCTTTTAAACAACATGTTTAACTTCAAGACTAAATGTTGCTTTACCTTATTTACTACTAACCTGTACATTTTATGGTAAGCAACTGCTAGTAGTAAACATTGCTTCAGTCAATTAGCACATGTGGAAATGATCTGAAGCACATGTAGACTGCACACTATACACTGATTATGACAGATTTTCTTCTATTAAAGTCACATGGGAGATAACCACATTATGCTCAGGGATACAATTACCGTGCGTCACCGGGCTAATGAAATTAATTACAGTCACATGGATAAATTCTGTTTGAGCCTAGATATTTTATATAACATTCATAAGAGCTGTGTGGTATTCAGTGATATTTTAGTGACATAGAGAGAACTTTCAAGGACCTGTGCTATGTCTCCTTTGAGAGACGAACTGCGTCCACCAGCACAAAGCGCACCAGATCCCAAAGGGACATTATGAAGGAGCAATGGCAATCAAAAGAGATGTCATCTAATCCTGTACCTTGTGGTTCTTAAATTTTAGCTGTTTTTTGAACCAATGGATTTTCTTCAAATAAATGTGTGCCATGATATATAATACTTGTATTGCATATATTTACCTGTATCTTCTAGCCCTTTGAAGTTTTCTTAACTGTGCCCAAAATGCAGAGTTTAGAATACAGATAATTGTTCAAAATATTGTGAGCAACGTTGCTCAGCTAGAAACTTTTATTTGTACCTGCCTTTAACAGATCTAAAGTCTAAGCAGTAGATATATATTTAAATTTGTATTGCAACTGAAAAGAGTGTTTAAGTTGAATGTTAACAACTATTATCTAAGCACATAATCAAGCATAACTATTTTAACTTCAGATAGTTATGATATCTAAAGTTTTATAATTTGATTTATTTTCCAAGAACAATCTCTGAGATAGACTTTGTGGCATGTGAGCAAGAATTGGAGGCTAAATGTTTTGAGATAGCATCACAATGTCTTTATAAGGAGTCTTGCTGGAGTGATTGAAGTTCTCAGAGTGCCATGCTGTCATTTCACAATCAGCAATACTGTAAATATTTTTGGAGGTCTCATTATAAAAAGGCAGAAATTAGTTTTTATTTAAATATCTGACCTCTGGGTTAAGGAACAATCCCCTATATGTATGTTCCCTCTCATATTACCACTCATATTAGTTGAAAGGGCTTTTAGCTTTTAAATTGAATACAAAGCAATGGAAACCAAATGTGTGATGTATAAACTGCAAAGAATGTGCCTGAAAACTGCCCAGGTCTTGGGCTCAGTGAGAGGATTATTATATACTCCCTGTGCAAGCAGCAAGAGCTGAAATTCAGATGAGTTAAACTGTTTCACAGTCACGACTTTGTGCCAAGAGCCACAGTTGTTCTTCATCTGCCTCTGAGCTCATCATTATTTCTGGTTTCAACACATACAGACCATTTTTGCAAATCGCCACTGACCACAAATGCTGCCTCTATTTTGAATGCTTGAAGTGTTGAACATATGCTGACTGGTGTAGACTCAAACAATTCTAATCACCATTTTCAGTGGGGGAAATTTAGGCTCTGTCTGTGAGGATTTGAGTTTTCTGTGTGTTTATTTTTAGTTTTCCGTGTCTTCGAGTCTCCGTGTTGTCCTGTCTACCCCTTGATTATTCCTAGGTGTGTCTCGTTCCCTGATTACCTCTTGTGTATTTAACCCCACCTGTTTTCCTTGTTCCTCGTCGGGTCCTTGTCGAATGTGTTTCTCAGTCCGGCGGCTCATGTCCTACGTTTACACTATTGCTACCAGTGCTGAGCCTTTGTTTTCCGCTCTGCTGTGCTGCCAAAATTTTGGACTGTTTGGATTTTTGTACCATTTGTCATCATTAAATCATCACCATATTTCATCTTACCTGGGTCTCCAAGCGTTTGCCTCACCACTTACGCCTGCACTTCATGACACTGTCTGTGTTTTTCTCCTGAGATGACCATTGGTCTCTCTAGTAATGTTGAGTAGAATTATTTCTTTTTTCTGGAGTGAATATTGTTCAGTGTGTTTTAATTGTAGACCTAAACAAGTGTATCATTTTTCACTCCAACACTGATTTAAATCTGTCAGCAACATGTCTCACAGGGACTTAGATTCCAGCACCATCTTGTGTTTGAAATGTCTTTTTGAAACTAAAGTTATATCCCTATGATATGACAAAAACCCCTAGATTTTCACATTAGTTTTGTTAAATTAAGATGTTTACTGTGACAACAACTCTTTTAAGCTATTTGGTAAAAACAAATGTCATTGTTTTGTAAGTTTCAGATAGCTGATGTGGAGGAAGTTCTGAAAACCATTCAATGGGAAGTTAACAAAGCAAGGAAAGCAAAATAGTTCCTTTTGTATCTTTACAAAAGGCAAAGGATACTATAGCAGGCAACGGATGTTTGGACAAGGTGCCACATTCATCTGTTTATACAATTATGTATGTATACCATGGAAATGCCCAGATATAATACTGTTCTGGAACAAGTTTCACAAAATTATCTAACCATCCACAAAAGCAGTGTCGTGGACAGAAGGATGGATGGACAGATGGACGAATAGACAGAAGCAAGGAACAAGGTGATCTATGTTGTACATTTTTTGAGTTGGATTTATAAAAAATACAAGCAGAGGGCAAGTAATATTAATTAAGCTGATACATGTTTATGGTGTTTGCAGTCCAATGACCAACATTACATGACAAGAGGCAAAGGAAAGAAGGAGTTAATTTATTTTGTTCAGAATACTTTAAAATTAACACTGCCTTGTGTTAATTTGGTTCTGAATGGACTTGAAGCAGGATTAAGGAAGAAAACTAGCATATGATGCAAATTACCTCCAGCTCTGAAGCTGTGTTTTTGCTGAGGCCCAAGATGATGTTGGTGGGAATGATGGAAACA
Source organism: Brachyrhaphis roseni (assembly GCA_903066815.1). NCBI lineage: Eukaryota > Metazoa > Chordata > Actinopteri > Cyprinodontiformes > Poeciliidae > Brachyrhaphis > Brachyrhaphis roseni. The sequence goes on along the minus strand of CAEFZY010059240.1, from coordinate 6,375 downwards.
GAACAAACAGACAAACACAGGCTTAAATTAAGCAATGGAACTATGTAGGAGGGAGGAAAAACGCAATGATCAATGAAAAGAGCAAAGTCTGGCCATTGAGCAATTCTAACTGAACAGCTTTTATCTCAAAGTTTGTGATTTCAGTCACGTACAAACAGCAACCTTTTTACAGATTAGGTTAGCAAAGTTGGTATGCTTTTTTTTTCTTTATTTGAATTATTGAGCAACAAAAATATACAGCATTTAAAATCTGTTTTTGTGTGTGCATAAACAGAAACTACCACAAACCAGCTAAGAGGTTAGACTTTATGTATAAGATGAATGAAAATATTCTGCAGGAGTTTATTTAGCATCTTTTACACTGAACAGTAATCTGAGAGCAGCAGAAAATGTGTGAAAGATTTACAGAGAAGGAAACCTGGTCTTTGATTATGGATATTGGTTCCAAGTTTCAGGCACTCAATGCCTTCACAGTTATAAAAGGGCATGTTGATTTTTCTTTTTCCAATTGTATTTGAGCTTCTACAGTGCATTCAGGAAGTATTCGCAGCACTTCTCTTTTCCCATATTTGGTTATTTTACAGCCTTTCCAAACTGTATAAATGAATCTTTCCTCAAAATTCTACACACAAATAACTCATTATGACAATGTGGGGAAAAGTTAGAGATTTGTGCTTATTTATTAAAAATATAAAAACACTAACTCACATTTACATAAGTATTCACAGCCTTTATTCAATACTTTTCTGATCCACATTTGGCAGCAATTACAGCCTGCAGTCATTTTGAATATTATGCTACGCACTTAGCTCCCCTATCTTAAGGCAATTTGGCCTATTCTTCATTGCAGTACTTCTCCATCAGGTTTCATGTAGACATCTGTACACGGCCAGATCTCTCCAGAAATGTTCAATCTGATTCTAATATGGATTCCTACTTGGCCAATCCAGGTAATTCTGAAGCCACTCCTTTGAGTGGCCCCTGTGATCTGGGTCCTTGGCATGCTTCATTGCAGGGATGGTATTTCGTCTGGTGATGAGCCGTGCCTTGTTTCCTTCAAACACGATGCCTGTCATTCACACCGAAGAGTTCAATCATTGTCCCAGATTTGTGCCTCAATAGAATCCTGTTTTGGATTCTCTACAGGCAATTTTGGATTTCATGCCTCATGTTTGCTGCTTGACATGAGGCATGTCAGGCTCACACCATCTGTAGACAGGTGTGAGCATTCGCAAATCAAGTCCAATCAACTGAAATTACCACAAGTGGTCTTGATTTAATCTGTAGAAACATCTCAGGGATGATCAGTGGAAGCTAAATTTTGATCTCCATGTCAACAGTTGGGAATACTTACTTAGATTTGATTTCTTGACTTTCTATTTTTAATAAATTAGCAAAAATCTCAAAAGCTTTTTTACACATTGTCATAATGGAGTATTTGTGTGTGTCAGAAGTTTGATGAAAAAGATTGATTTACTACAATCTGGAAAAGCTATAACATAAAATGTCAAAAAATTCAAGCACTGCAGATACTTTACGGATGCACTGTATGTAACAAAAATGTGCACCTTCTAAATCTTTGCTCTGGTTTAAATGGCAGATTTGCTAAATGAATTAAGTGAAATTATATTTTCAGCATTTATCCAATGAAAAATTTTGACTCAATAATTAATATATCTAATGTGATTTTGTGAACAGATAAAAATGTATGGTGCCATAAGGATGTTCTATTATTCTGTCATTTAGATGATGGTGGAATGTACATAGGCTATTTGCTTTCAGAGGTTTATCTTTACCAGTCATTCAGTCAACTTTGAGCCATTCAAAAATTTATGTAAACAGGTCTTTGTGACCAATTTGTTACATGGGTGTACTTTACCACATAAATATTGACTTTCTAGTAGATGGTTTTCTGTCTTGTTTATGTATTTGGACTAAGGTCAAAGATATCTTTGCAAAGTCTGCCAATAAATATTATTAACGTGTTTTCCAAATTCAGATGATAATCAGCAAGGAATAACTCAAAATTTGATAATGTGCTGAACCAAAATGGTCTCCTGTTCCTACTGAGTACCAATTATCTCTTTCATAGACTTCAGTTTGCTTCTCTTTGAATTTTGACTAAAACTTTAAAGACTTTCTGCAAATGTTAATTTTTAGACCTTTAGGATCAGCCTTGCCTGAGTAAACTAAATGTTAGTGCCAAGTGGACATCCTGTGACGTACACCAATCAACCAAAGGTCTCTCAACCCACCGACCATATTGATCCTAAAGAGGAGAGAGGGCTGATAAACTCCATTGTGCAAGTCTGTACTGTAGCTGATTGGTTGGTGGAGAGACAGGAGCAAAGTCTTAGAAGTGACAATCTGTTTAGGAATGAAACAGGTCGAGGGTTGTGTTGATTCTAGGTTAAAGGAGATACAAGGATGGGTATGATAGTCAGAGCAAGAATATAAAGGGTCATCATTTTCCTCTCTCCTGGCATCTCCCCTGGTTGGTTGGTGCGTGAGAAAGAGGGATAGTAAGTTTGACAGAGATAGAGTCAAGACAGGGCTTTGTGATGAAGACCTGTGTCCTGTTCCTGCTGGTAGTGGGGAGCGTCTACAGCGCGCCTGTTGAGCAGGGTGGCATCCAGCCAGGTTCCTGTGAAGATCCATCAGCTGTGAGCGCTGCTCATTTAGCTCTCAGCAAGATCAACCTTGATCGAGTGGATGGCTACGTCTTCAGCCTGCACCGGCTTTCCAATGTCCACCTGGATAGACATGTAAGTAAAACCAATTGAGCCCCACTGATGAGTATTTCTTGCTCTAAGATATAATGTACTCTATGAGTTTCATTCTTTCTTGTTTTTTACATTGATTGAAAGATAAAACTTAGGAGATGTGACAAATCACACATTATTAGTGCTTTATATATTCATTTTAACACTGTGTAGAAATCAGACATACTAATTGTTATTTGTGTGTTACAGGGAGAAAACGGAGTAGTTTATTATCTGAATCTGGATGTAGTGGAGACCAACTGCAGTGTTCTCAGTAGGAGGGACTGGAAGAAATGCGAGGCTCGTCCCGACACTCAGATGCCGGTTAGAACTCGAATCTTCACTCTTAACACATAAACACACAAGAAAATTCTGTCCTGCAACTTGTTCTTTATCACTTATTCATTCATAGCTATCTTTTGGTGACAGCAGAAGCAGGCTCCTTTCACATCATCTGTTTAAGGTGCAGCTGATGCAACTTAATGGCAGCTCAGTGAATTATTATAAAGTACATAGGCAGGACAGGCATACAAATTAATTATCTTTACTTCTCTTACTGTGGGGAAGTAAAACATAAGCATTTCCAAATCTATATTTTAAAAATCTAATCTAACACTATGTGTTCTGGGTTTCATCAGATACACCTTGGTAGATTTGCAGATAAAGAAAGAAAAGCAACTGTTTCTTAGATCATAACCACAGTTAGGTTTGACATCCTTCTCAGACCCAAATTCCCACTTTGGAAACAAATCAAGGTAATTCCTACACAACTACTCCTTCCACTATCCATCTTTAAAGTAACAGCACTGCTGTTGAGGATAAAAATGCATGCCTCAAGCAAAAATAAAAACAGCCATATCACCATGGTTCTAATTTTAAAGTTGTTTGTCAAACAACCTATTAATTGAGGGTTTAAAACAAAACTTCACAAGATATTTTCTGTTTTCTACTTTGACTCTACTCCTATTCCAATGCAAAACAAAAAAAATGTTTGGGAAAAAAATCAAAACAATATATACTGTATATATCCACATTACTGTGTTCTTGCAGGTCTATGGACGATGCAAGGCTGCCATCTACATCAATAAGCCACACAGAGTGGTTCGTCTCTACAAATATGATTGTGTTATTAGGCCAGGTATGAAAAAAAATTGTTGTATTAAATATTTTTGTGTGTTTGTGGTTTTGTGCTAAAAGTTAAGATTTCTTATAAAAGAGAACTTTGCGAGGTTAGCAAATGCAACACATTCTTACAATATCCAATCACTAAAAGGACATTTTATATCTACTCAGTTCCTGCAGCCAGGGTGACAGAGATTTGCCCTGACTGTCCAACGTTCATCAGCTTTGGCAACGCACAGGTCCAGAAGACTGTATCTCAATCACTGGAGAAGTTCAACAATGAAAATGGACTGAACAATCGTTTTGCTCTGCTCAAAATCTTACGCGCTTCTGTCGGCGTAAGTAAAACAGTAAAATAATACCAAACAAACATTGCATTGTATACTATTTTATCCCATCTTATTGTGGATTCTAGTTAAAGCAAGGTAAAAGATGCCTTTAGTTGAAAATTTGACAAGTTACATCAATTGAACAGTCTCTGAGAATCTCCTGATTACGGTATATATATTTTCTGTCTCTGTATCCTTTTTTAAACACAAACATTTTCTCTTTTCTTGCATTTGTCTCCAGATGGCAATGGGCATGAATTACCATGTGGAGTACACTATTCAGGAGACTGTTTGCGGAAAGTATAAACAGTCACCAGCAGGTGAAAAGTGTCCTATCATGACATGCGAATTCTCAGTGAGTCATATTAAAATATTTTCCTTAAAATTTATGTGGTCATAAATCTGTATTGGTCCTTTTACATGTGCTTTCACTATGTGACCTGAATGGAGTGGAAAGCTACATTTAAAATATCCTTCTGTTCTCAGCACAAGGGCTTCTGCAAGGCATCTCTCATGAACACCCCAAGTAGTGAAGAAGTCATTAGTGTAGAGTGTGAAATCTATGAGCAAGAGGTAACCTACAGTTTCTGTATTTTAAAAGGGCTCTTACTGGCGTCATTTTTATACCAGCTTCGAATGTGTTGCGCTAATGTTCCACATGATACAAATCTTTATTTTCTTGATTTTTCACAGGCTGCTGACAGAGAAAAAACACAACATCTGCTGGGTGATGCAACTGACCACCCCCACAATGACACACATAATCATGGAAAGGGCAATGACAATGACAAAGAGCATGGCAAAGGTCACTCACACGGTCACGGCAATGACCATGGTCAGGGCAATGATCATGGTCAGGGCAATGATCATGGTCAGGGCAATGACCATGGTAAGGGTAATCACCATGGTCAGGGCAATGATCATGGTCAGGGCAATGATCATGGTCAGGGCAATGACCATGGTACGGGTAATGACCATGGTCAGGGCAATGATCGTGGTCAGGGCAATCACCGTGGTCAGGGCAATCACCGTGGTCAGGGCAATCACCGTGGTCAGGGCAATCACCGTGGTCAGGGCAATGATCGTGGTCAGGGCAATCACCATGGTCAGGGCAATGATCATGGTCAGGGCAATGATCATGGTCAGGGCAATCACCATGGTCAGGGCAATCACCGTGGTCAGGGCAATCACCGTGGTCAGGGCAATGACCATGGTAAGGGCAATGACCATGGACACGGTCATGGCCGGGGACAAGGGCAGGGCAAAGGTTCTTTACGTTTAAGTGAACATGATCACATCCATGACCACACCAAGGATCACTCTGAGCATGATGTCCCACATCCTGATGACAGCAAACATCACCACACCCATGATCATAAGCCAGGCAGTGCCTACAGGCATGGGCATGCCCACTCACATGATCATGGACTTGACAGCGACCATGATCATGTTCATGCCTATCATGCCAAGGCACAAAACCACACTGGTGGCTTTCCTAATCAGCACCATAACTACACCCATCCTGAGGGCATACACACCCATGACCATGACCATGAGTTTGCTTTGGATCATGACCATAACCATGCTCACCTGCATGAGCATGAACATCACCACCATCACCACTTGCATGAGCATGAGACTGAACCACACGACGAACCAGAGGGCTTGATAAGGACTCTCCCTGCCATTGACCAACCAATGATCCTGCCTTCCTTCCCTGACATTCCCGCAGGTGGACCTGAAGCTGGAGTCACTCTGCCCCTCAAACCTGACCCCAGTATTCCGGGAGTGACTGAACCAAGCATCCTGCCCTTCCCTACTGCTCGCTCAGCAGAGTGTGCCAATCCAGCAGAAGGAGCCGGTCTAGTGAACAAACTCTTTACGGAGGATCCCTTTTTCAAGCTTGCTGCATGATGGAACTTGAAAGAGAGCAAGACTTCTGAAAAAATTCAGATACTAATTGTCTAAGTATTGTAACAACTATTTTTCCTGGTTATTGTTGAATACCTAACTTGTGAAATGCCACCTATTTTGACCATTTAATAAAGTCAAAGTGTACAAATTTAAACTTCTTTTAATTTGTGCCATTTGCTTCTGAACAATAAAAGATCAGAATCTGTAAATGGGTCATTGGTAAAAATGGCAACAGTACAGCTGACTGT
>CAEFZY010059235.1:0-13188 GCA_903066815.1 Brachyrhaphis roseni | reverse complement strand
TATATATATATATATATATATATGTCTTCACGTTGGTTCGGGCTTAAATACTCAAATATTCCAAAACATAATCTTAAACATAGAAATATATCCTCTGGAAATTTTGAGCTATATTCATTCTACTCGACCAAAATTTCTTGATAATAACGGAAAAAAATAATGACACAAATTGTCCTTAGGATCTTTCAGAGCTTCATATGAACGACTGCACTCAGACTCTTACTGCATTGTTTGTCCCTTTAGTACAAACAGTACTTGAAGGTGGGGGAAGAATTTTCCTACGTCACCTTCCCATTTGCACAAACTAAAAAAAAAAAAAAAAACAAGAACGAGGTTGTGCATCGTCATTAAACTGAAGGATTTCAAAGCCATTTAAAGACAACTGAGACGCCTGTTCCTGTTTTTTAATGTCTTACTGCTAGTGCCTTCTGCTTTTAACCCTTTGTATTGTTTGTTGTCTGGTTCAATGACAAGACCTTGTATGTTGCTTTAAACTGAAATATCGTGTGTCGACAAGATTTATCTATATGTATTCTATTTGAGTTCGGTTAATGAAAGTTATTTACGCTGGAGTAGATGTACAGTGATGTCAGTAGTGATTATATCTGTCGACTGTTGTGCTGCTCTTTGGTTGTTGGAAATTTAATGTGGTCCTGTTGTTGTGGCAGAAGAAGCTGAGGGAGCCGCCAACGATAGACATTAGGAGAAGCTGCTGTAACACGCTGTGCTTTTTGTTCAGTCATTCTAAAAATAATGTGTATAAAGTGTGTATACACACATTGACAATTATCAATAGTAGTATACTAGTACTACTATAACTCATGCAGTTGGACGCAAAACTTTATGAGAGTATCAGTCGGAGAAAGTTCATATGGATGCTGTATTATAACTTTCTGTATTTAATCAACTGTGCATCTTCAAACCAAACTTCAGTCTACAATATCGTCATTGTGAAGTATTGCGAGATCTTCACATTGATCTCGACCTGAGCAAACTCTAAACCTCAGTGTATTGTTGCCATGGCGAAAGTCTCCATGTTTATTTCTGCATAACATAGGAAGTGCAATTTGGTGGTGGTGGGGAAAGCAGTCATTTATGTCTAAAAGGTTGGTCCTTTCTTTGATTTAGACTCATTTTCCTTCCATGATTGTCATTGAGAGTAAAGTAGCAATCAGACGACTGGCTTCCTGCAGCCAATTTCAAAGGACATTTTCTCTTATTTAGACCACACTACGGTAGAGCAGCCTTTCAATCTCCTCCGCAAGAAGACACAGTTTATTTGATGTCAGGATGTCAGCAGGAAACGAGTCAAAGAGGGAGAAGAAAAGGTGGAACTCATTCTTTCAGTAGCGTACATCAAATAAACCAGATCAAAGTCAAACATTAATAAGAGGAATTCACCTGAACTTTCTTCTCACTGTAACCGTGTGCACCTTTTGCCTGTATCCCTGCAACAAACACAAAGAAAAAAGAATCCTTATAGCATTACAAATTTGTCTAGTTTTTCCTTTTTGGTCGTTGTTGTGAACTGTTTCCGATCATAAAACAAATGTTGATGTCAGGCAAAGACAACACGAGAAATACTAAAAGCAGTTTTAAAAAGATGATCTTTTTCTTTTTAAAAAAGTAAATAAATATCCACATCAATCTTATCCTATGTGAAAAAGTAATTACCCCTTCAGCCTCTTAACAGGCTGTGCCACTCCTGATAGCAACAGCTAATATTAGGCATGCGAAAAAAACTGGCAGTGAGTACGTAATACAGTTGTGGTGAAATTTTAGAGCCGTCTTTAAAGAGTTGTTTCAATTCAGCCACAATGGAGAACTCTCGTCTTCATTAGATTTAAGATTAACCTTTGACTAGGCCACTCCCAAACCTTCATTTTTTTTGTTTGAGCCATTCAGAGGTGGATTTTCTGGTGCGGTTTGGAGCATTGTATTCCTGCGCAAACTGTGCAGTTCCCGAACTGATGACTGGGCGTTCTCCTTCTAGGTGTTCAGGTAGAGAACACAATTTCCAAGACGTTCAACATGTATTTCATCTGTTCACTGAATATTTCAGCTAATCTCTGTGGAGTCAACAAGTTGCTCCTGGCTAATAGGGGAAGAGTATTTTTGGTCATCAGTGGTCTTGACCTTGATGTTCCTCTGGATGCTGTTGTTGTACAGTAATAGGGTTTGGTGTCTTCATGGCCTAAGATATTTTTGCCTACTTTTGAGTTGTTGCATTTGATCTATTTTAGTAATTTGTTTATTCCACAGGGTTGAATGAGGCCACAAACCACACTAATGATTTAAAGAGGTATGGAGCTCCGTTTAGTTTAATTTGGATACCTTAGTTTATTAGTCTCCATGTTCAGAGAGACTAATAAACATGTCTCCAACTTCTGACTATTTAGAAGTTGCGTTTTTGTTTTTTACGCAGATTTTTACTGACGTGAAAATGTGTTTGATGATATGAGACGTATGTGAGACATCCCTATAGAGCAAACGCTTTTTAGAAGCATCGCATTTGTATTCGGCTGTCAGAAACTTTCTAATCCACTCTTGGAAGCACGTTTCTTTCACCCAATACACACGAGAATTGGCATCTGTGACGATCCAATGCAAAGCTGCAAGGTGATTCAGTTGGATGTTTACAACCCTCTCATATGAAATTGATCAACGCTGCCTGGCTGCACAGGAGGCTTAGTACACACTCTGTATGCTGGGCAGTGGAGCGCTCCTGACCTTCTATTGACAGTTTTTATACTTGTGTCACCTTGTGGATCAATTCCCCCCCCTCGACAGTAGAAAACCGAATGCCACCCTCGCTCTGGGGAGCCGCGGCTCGCCTCGCTTCTGTATGGATGAGGAGGGCGACCAGTGCAAATCTAATCGTTCGCCGAGTGCTCTGAATAAATCTGCCTATGAAGCATTATTCCAATCAAACAGCGTAATCTCTGAAACGTTCAAATTCATCAACCCCGTCACCTCCGCTAATCCCTGTTTTTACTTCGTTTTTGTCGGCATCCTAAGCGCCGCTTTCCACACCGAGTCATGAATATTTACCGTCGCCGCTGACTCATGGGAGAGCGGTTTTCACGCCGGCACCCAACAAAAGATCTCCATTTTTTAACATGTAAATATGGCAGTGACAATAACAAAGCAACAACAAGAGACTTTTATTCCATCAATGATTCACATGCCTAATCCCTCCTCTCAGGCGATTTGTCCTCCCACTGTTGGAGATTGAACTTGTGACGTGGCCCAAACTGCCGACTCCTGAATCATGCAGTGTTTGTTTATTATTCCGTCCGACCTTTTTCTTTCCCCTCGTCCCTGTGATAAATTGTGTTTAATATGAAATGTCTTGACTGATGTACAGTCCGTTGTGTTTGGAATACGGAGTGTGCCGAATCTCGCCCGCCTGTTTGTTCTTGTACAACATTTACTTTGAAGGCGAATAAACAGAAGTGGTGTCTCGGCTGCTCAGCTGAGGGAGGAAATCAGCTGAGCGGTGGCTCGCCACGACTCCTGGAGGTTTGGCAGAAGCTTAGTCAAGCCCACTGGAAGTGAGTGTTTTAACTCTGGGGGGGAGGAGAGGTTAGGGAGTCGATCCAGGCTCAACTATCCCTGGCTTTGATTTTTATCCCAGTGAGAAGAAAGACTGGCTGTAGCTTCAACACCGCCACACATCAGTGTGTGATGATCATCCCAATATTGCTCATAGTGTTCTTTCTTTGTGATGGTATCTATTTTATGAAGCGCACCTGTTCCTCCTGCAGCAAAAACAACCCTACAACACGACACTGCCACCATCATACTTTGAAGTTTAAAGTTCTTCGGCTTTTAATTATCCCCCATTTTCCTCCAAATCTGACAATGGCCAAACAGTTTCACTTTAGTTTCATCGAACCACAGGGCATGTCTCCAAAAATAAAGGTGTTATTTTCTTTGAGTTTTAGCAAACTGCACCCCAGAATTTTATTTTTTTTGTTTGGTTTTTTTTAATAATGTCTTCCTCCTTGCCGAGTGGCCTTCCACTGGTCAGTATTATGTGTTGCAGAATAGCTCAGCCTCCGTTAGATTGGATTAAGAATATATTGTCAAAGTACTGCCTCAGTTAAACTAAAGTCTAGACTTTGACTGGATCATTTCATCACATGACGGGTGGGTTGATGTGTAGTGCTGGTTTTCCACCTTGCATTGGTTTTATTTATTGCACCTTCTCCTACATGTGTCCTGTGAACCCAACACGGCTTGTGGTAAACTACAAGTAGTATTTTTGATGTGTTTTTTTTTTATTATTATTATTTTTATCAAAAATAACTTTTTTTTTATTTTCTTAACACGCTTCCATAAAGGCTTCCTTAAAGGCCATATTTCTTTTTTTTTCCTCTCTTCCTAATCTGTGCTTCCTACTCTATGTGACCTTTAGCATTTTTGGCAAAGTCGTTTGTGTCTACTGTGAGCTTCTGGTGCTGCGTTTCTCTGTCCTACTTGCACATTTTGCATTAGAATAAAAAATAAAATTTCACAACTTTGTAAAATATATTGGGCAACAATTATTGCTTTTCAATAATATTGCGCACATTGAACAAAAGTTTCTGTATCGTTTCCCTTTCACTACTTTACGGTTGGGCGATGCTTTGTATTGATCTATCACCTAAAAATCTATAAAATAGCTCGTGATTGCCAATGTGTCCAAATGCAGAAAAGTTCAATATTAGCATTTTTCCAAGACACTATTTACTGAAGCACAAGTGTTTCAGTCCAGAACTTGACCATTTTTAAAAAAACACACAAAAGAAACATCAAATAAGATATAAAAAAAAAAATTAAAAATCTTTTTTCACTTAACAGTGAACTATGAATAATTTTAGCATAAGAAGTAAAAACGTAGGGGCACTTCTAATTACTGTTTCATAAAATAAATAAAATTTTCAGCCAGTAAAGTAATTCACAAACATCATGTAGTTCTGTTTGGCTTATTGTTGCTAGTTCCACTGTAATTGTTGGATCTCTTCTTTTCCAGATGTTTCATGTTTTCGTCCTCCCTTTATAGCTAAGTCCAGTTAATTGTTCCTCTTTAACCCCTAAACAAGGCTTGAATGATATATATAGATAAATTTGGTTAAACAACTGAGCCAAAAATGAGCAAAAAAGCACTTTAGATCTTGCCTCAATGTGTCTTCAATGAATTTTACGGTATTCCTTTCCCCACTGTGCATCTGAATGATGCAAGAACATAAATAATAAAAACTAACAAAACAAACAAGAAAAAAAAAACAACTAACTCTGTCCTAATGTAATACCAAGGCTAATCACATCTTTCTTGTTCCCTTAATGAGGCAATTGATTTTATCTGACACAAAATTGACTTTGCTTGTTCTTTCTTTATTTTGTTAAAGCAAATTCCACCTTGGCATTAGCTCAGAGGAGAGGCGCTGCCTGCAGATGAGGCTCGCCAGCCGTTTCGCATGCTGCATCCCTATATTTAAGCGTATTCTTTCAGCGCTTTGTGCAACTGTAATTTAATAATACATACTGTGCTATGTCAATGTAATAATGCTTCAGGCACAAGAAAGCTGACCTCTTAAAAAATACATAGCTTCTTGATATTACTAAGATATCTAACAAACCAAACCATAATATTAGAAGAAAAAAAACAACACAGTTGGTGTTTCTTATCATGAGTGACATATTTTGCAGCATATTTATAAAATAAACACACAACACTGGGGGATGCCTTCATGGCAAGAAGTGGAAAAATATTTTTGATAAGGCCATACATTAATAATACCAACTCCAAAAAATGTAAATGCTTCACCTTCTCCTCCAGGCAATGTCATAACACACTAATTACAAATCCAGATTCAGAGCCTAAAACATATTTCGAGGGCTGGAACAACTGGGAGTTCTTTGGCGAACACACACAAAAAAAGAAATGGACGTTAATTGCATTGGAAGTTTATTCAGGTTCAGCAGTTTCTGTATTTCAGCAATCCAGCCATATAAAAAGAAAGTAGAAACAATACCACAGCTGCATAATCCCCATTTTCTTTGCCAGAGAAGAGGAAACGGCTTATAAGATTCCAAAGCGAAACGTCTTTCTGTTGCTTTATTAGCGACGCTAGGCTCCAAGCCCTTTAAAGAGCAGGATGATCTGTACCGCGATGAACCTTGGAGAAGGAACTCTATGACTTTCCATCAATTCATATTAAGTGAACACCAGACACTGAAGGCATACAAACCCGGAATCGAGAGTAAAGCTGGAGAAATGGGATTTTCCCCCTCCCCCGAGTACCGCAGGAGGAACTATTGGCTTTCATTGGGAAAATCTTTAAATCCTGCAGGATGAATACACGTCATGCCCAAATAGCTCAGTCACCACATTGCAGTTGTTACATGTACTGCATCCTTGGTGAGCCACTGCTTGTTCTCTTAAATCTAAAGTTAATGTGTAAAAAAAAAAAAAAAAAAAAAGCCCAGAGAAACAATCCTGTTTTTATCAGAACAAAAGGTTTCATAAATCTCGAACTGTGCTTCGAAGAATCTGTTTGATTTAGATGCAGATAGTTCAGTTTTATTCAGGTTAAATCACTTCTGTTTTAAATTGGAAATGAACTGTAGAGTTTTCTCTTTAAAAAAAAAAAGTAGTTTAATCAAAAGCTAAAAATTTGACTTTGGATTCAACGTCGTTTGTCAGCCAAGATGCAGAAAACTGCTTCTTTTACTGCTTTACTGTGGGAAAAACATTTGAATGCTCAAGTCTTCATTGAATAAATATGCAAAAGTAGAAAAGCGAAAAAAGGCACAAGTGACAAAAAGCTCTATCCCACACACAGCTGATCTCATCTCGGCCTCAGTAGTGAGCTTGTTTTAAAAATCACAGAAAATTGTGTGAGTCGTCTTCTCTGTAGAAAACTAGAAATGTGAACAAGCAGATGATTTTACAATGGACGCTGAACACACTTGACGGTTTTTAGCTGTCGCTCTCACTGAGTGTAATCTTTTCTTTTTTTTTTTTAAATGAACACTGCTCAGAAATACTGAATCCGAAAGCTTGCCATCACCTTCACCTCCATCAACTTTCAAAATCACCGTTTTACTTAAGAATCTTATCATCTTAACTTCATCGCTGTGGCTCGCTTCCTCGTCGCAGATCGATATTATATCTCGTCAGATACTTTCAGGGCCAGAATAGATTCTCCGCATCACTCCTCTTCTAATTTTATTTTTTTTTTCGGCTTCTCTTCTTTATTGAACCAGACAAGACGCAAGCGCGGTACACATGCTTGTCTTCTTAAAGGCGACACCGGTTGATTCATTAAGACCTGAAGCTTGCAGGTTTCTCTCTGGCGAACGTGATTGACATGACTGCTGCTGAACGCATTCCCCCCCGATTCCTCTGCTCTCCTCTCAACTGTCACATAAATCTGTTCACCTCGCTGACATCTCACTAGCTCTCGCTCCGGATCAAAGGATTAAAGGTGAAAAAAGTATAAACACCCACTATCTACCTTTTAGATAGTTTATCCTTACTCCCTACCTCAGTTCACCAGCAGTCTGAGCCTATCCCAGCAGAAATATACATATAAAAAATAGAATAATAATAACAAATATCAACAAAACCAACTTCAGTTGATAAAACTATGATTCTCTTGGCAATTAAAAGAAAAATCACGCAGTGTTAAAAACTGTAACAGGTCAACTTATATTTTTCAACTGGAAGAATGTCTTAATAGCGAGCTGCCGCTGGCGACTGCACGCGCTCCAGACATGGAGGGAGGGTGGAAAGATGGTCGTTTTACCATAACGGTCATCAAGTTTAATTTTGACTGGAAAAAAAACAGCTGCCGTCTGTTGTGCCCATAATTAATAAAATAGCCGAGGTAAAGTTTAAGTAGTGAAGCATCAAATCCGCACTAATTTGTTTTGGGAGCTGTAGGACTCAAGATGGTGCCTTCGAATTGTAAAATCGGCCAGCATTCAGTTAACGTTTAGCTAGCTTAGCATGACTTTAGTACTACCACCGGTACATCACCATCAGTACGCATTACTTTCCAGATTTATATTGCTCTGTAAACATTTTCGATACACCACGAGATCCACGAGATCCAAATCAAGTAAAAGATTTCTTACCTTTGGTTTGTGGAAAAAAAAGTCAACCCTTCAAGTCCAATTTAGCCAAAAAAAAAAGAGAGAAAGAAAGAACTCAACTATCCGCTTTTCTTTTGTTTTTTCATGTTTTTTTAATTGTCCTCAACTGTCCGAAATGAAGAATCTTCTAGAGTGGGGGGGTTGGACTTGAAAACATCTCGGGAGATATACACACACACACCCACATATATATATACTTAAAGTAGTGTGCAAACAGCTTGGCTGAATATCATTACTTTTCATTAACCTTTTTACTAGCCTGACTGTGACTTATCTTGTGTTCATGGTGAACAAACGCCATCACTTTTGTAAACTAACTAGTTTTGACTAAACGCCATGTAAAAATCCTTGGTGTGTTTTTTTGGCCTGTAAACCTTATCTAGGTTCTTCAGTGTGCCTCACACTGTGCTCGCAATGTGCTAAACAGCCTGGGGATCAAACCAGCCATTTTGTAATTTGAAGTGGACCACTGAGTCACGGTTTCCCATCTTTTTGGCAGGAGGTTGGATCTGCCAGACTTCCAAGGTTGACTGCTTTACACCCACAAGTTACACACACACACACGCACATTTCGGTGTGCACTGAAACCTGTCTGCATATTGATATGCTTGTCAGTAGACATCGACCAGTTGCCACCAGTATTAAATTTTAAAATGTCACAGTTTCAAAACTGCTAAAAATATTTCCTATATAACGTTCCTTTAGTTTTAAAGTTCTTCTCAGGAGACGCCAGAGAAAGTACCAGATTGACTGGAGAGGCTGGAGTAACACAATGCTCCCCCTTCTGCTACTTCCTGGCTCAAAAGAAATACATAAACAACATACATAGCATAACATAATCACTATTAACTGCAATAATCAACATGGTGTATTATTTGTGCAGCAGGAGATATAGTATTTTTTTGTTTGTTTGTTTTTAATGAAATCGATTAAATCATGTTACTTGCTTTATTAACTTTTTTTTGTGAATATCATACCAGAAAGTGTTCCAATAAACAGTTAATTTTAAATAAATACCTTTCAAACATATTCAATCTGAATAACAGTTTGGAGCTTTCAGTCAAAATGCAGCACTCAAAATAAGAATAAATTTAAAAAAACACATCAACTGGCTCATATTAGAATTTTATATATACTACATTTTTCTTCTAATTTGTATAAATACTTTTCTTACCTGAAGAATGCAAAACCTAAATTTAAAAAATGCATTACGAATATTTAATGACAGGCATTCTCACCAGGAGACCCTCTTGAACGAGATTAGAGAGGACAGATATTCTTGGCACGATGTTTCCATTGAGTTTGTTAGATTTAGCAGGTGGAAGATCCTTTCTTTTGTTGCAGTTTGTCAAAAGGTTTTCTTCTTCCACCTTGAAATTGCCTGTGATTGACACTTGTTTTTGTTTTGGAAATACACTTGAAGATTGTTGTTCATTTTGTTCCTTCGCAATTTCACGTCTCTGCAGATTTGATACTTTTGTCAACGACTTTTATTTTATAAAAAAAAGGAAGTGCTTTTGTGTGGTTTTTGTACCGTGAAGGCATCAGTCTACTCCCTTGGTGTATGTGAAGGTATAATACTAGAATCTGTGAATACTAGAATACTCCAAAACAAACTTCTAATTGCTTGTTCTAGTAGTTCAAACACATAATACACAGTGCCTATACAAAGTATTCAACCCCTTTGGTGTTTTATCCTTTTAATTCCTTTTAAAAATCAACTTCGATCAACAAAATTTAGCTTTTTGACTAAAGTAATTACAAAAACAAAATAAAATAAATGTCAAACTGAAATCTATAATTATGACAATTAAATAAAACTTGTTTACCTAAAATAAGTGATTGCATAAACATTCACTACTTTCAAGTCAGTATTTACCAGACGCACCTTTGGTTGCAATGGCAGCATGTTGGTTGGTTATAACCAGGGTTTCACGTCTGGTTTTACTCCATTCTTCCTTTCAAAACTGTTCAGGTTCTGTCAGGTTGTGTGAAGATGTCCTCTGACCAGCACTTTCCAAGCCCTGCCTAAACATTCATCCTTTAAGAATCCTACATCTAAAGGATGTGGAATTCAGTTTTCTGCTGAGTCAAGATTGAAGTACGTTATTCTTGCTGTTACGTCACATCTTTTTGTTTTCTATACTTTTTGATCTAAATGCTAAAGTTCAGTCCCATATACACTTTTTACACTTTTTGTCATTTGCCTCTGAACTAATTATCAGCCAAATCAATCAGAAACTAAGTCAGAGAGCATTATGCTAACTCATTCAGCTGAGTGAATCTTCATAAGTGCAGACAGTGTGAATGCACAGTGTAGCATGTGATTAGGTAACTTTATTAGTTGGTCACACTTGAGCAAAACTAGATTTTGTAACAATGGAACATAAATGGTGTCCTAGAGATGTCCTTCTGTCGCCGGACCTTTCAACATCACAATGTGTATACTACAGTTTCAGTTGCTTTGGAAGGCAACGCTGACTGTATTAAATTTGATCTGAAATATGAGAGAAAAAGGACCTTCCAAAGAAACCCTACCAGGCTTCCAACACCATAAACAGGTTGTTCTCTGTTCAATATCAAGAACATGCACATATATATTTTCTTTGCTCCATTCACAGGAGCTCAGTAAAAGAAAATGTTAACAAGGCAGAGAATGGTGCTTGCAAGAAAGTGAACGGTGATCATCTGCTGTGAATCTGCAGCATACGTTTTCTATGGTCTTTGTCAGTCACCAAATTTCACAGGATCCATGGCTCCCAGCAACTTTGTCAAACACACGGAGATGGAGGGCTGGATCACTTCCCTTCTCTGAGACTGAGACAGATGAAACAAGCTGCAAACATTCCTGGACCCTTTTTGGGGAGTGATCATCCTCCCTTCAGTAACAAATCTGCTTCCAGCTAACTAGATGTTTACAGCACACAAAGGAAACTGAATGTTCAATCATCTGGCTTGATTTGGGCTCTTGTAAGAAACAGTTTGTAACTTCAGAGAGAAAAACTGCTCAAGCGTTTATCTGTAATGCCTCGCTGTGATTCCAGCCGAGTTGTTCCTGGAACACGGAAATATGTTTTGTGTGTCACGAAGTCTGGACAGGCAAAATCAAACACTTTCTTTAGGTGTTTGTTTATTCTTGATTAACCTTTCAGTCTTTGGTTGTATTTTTTTATTATTATTATTATTCCAGAAGAAGCAGAGACAGTAGTTGCAGCCAGAAGGAAACATTTGACTTTTAGCTGCGTCTCAGCATTGCTACTGTGTTGCAGAGGTAAGAAGCAAATATTTGTTCAGGAAAATTGAAGACCGATTATTACTTTCAAGTGATTTACATATAAAATGTTACCTGAAAAAAAAAGTATGCATCCAGGGAAATCTCTGTTTTGACATGCTGGAATATGACTGTTTTTTCGTAAG
Organism: Brachyrhaphis roseni; assembly: GCA_903066815.1. NCBI lineage: Eukaryota > Metazoa > Chordata > Actinopteri > Cyprinodontiformes > Poeciliidae > Brachyrhaphis > Brachyrhaphis roseni. The sequence goes on along the minus strand of CAEFZY010059235.1, from coordinate 1,626 downwards.
TGCTTGAATGAAAGACTACTTCACGTCCGTATCAATTTACGTGTGACATGCATGCAAAATCATGTATTTTTTACCAACTGAGTTTCTGCTTTTTGAGTAAAAACATATATTAGGTGGTAAAAACTAAATAGCAAAATAAATAAAACACACACACACACACACCCCTACTCGTCTCCCTCAGAAACGGCTGTACATTTTGTAACTGCATGAGATTGATCGTGTGAATATTGAGTGCTCAGCAAAGGTCTTGATGGACATGGAAAAAAGGAAATTTCCAATGATTGAGTACGGTAGATTAAAAATTATGTGATGGCGGTCTGAATTGAGAGCTCGGCCTTCTTGCTGGATTGCAGAATCTTTAAATAGTGTCTGATGTTTAAAACAGACTCTTATTGCAGGAGCAGGAGCTCCAGTGTAATTCTTTATGATAGAGTACGCTGAGAGAGAAGGCTCTGACAGCACTACTCACCAGACTTGTATTATGCAAGCGCTGCACATTAAAGCCATCCGGTACGCTGATATGAAAATAATAATAAAAGTCTTGCTCTTTTTCAGCAAAAAAACCCACTTTGTTTTGATGCCCAAATGAATTTATTGACACTTTCCAAAGCCTGTGTCCCTACATCTAAATACAGCGTTGACAAAAGGATAAAAAAAAAAAACACACAACTTTATGAGGGCACTGGGAATTTTCTGTTTCTGCTGTATAAATATCTCAACCTAAACACAACAATGTGCGCATTATGTATGTATGAACCTGCATCAACACCTCTAAAAGATTTGCGGCCTTTGTTAAGAGGAATGGATTTTGGTTTTATAATGATAACATTATGGCTAGAAAAAATGTTATTCGGTTTCTCGAAAAAAAAAAAAAAGAACAAAGTTTTACCCTGAAATGCCTATATGCCAATACAACTTTAGCCATTGTAATCCCAGTTCAGGCAGTTTTACTGTAGTAAACATTATCGTTGCCATTTTGGATTAAAATTTTTACAACCAGACATAAAAATAATACTAATTGAATATCATCTAGAGCAGTGGCTAATATCTAAATCAAATAACTACTTTCTTTTCTTGAGCTGCAGTTTCGTACGCCTGTCTTGATGAGTGCTGCTAGAACAAGAGCATGCTTTCTTCCATCCGCTTATGTTAGCTATGCCTCCCTCTCCGCCCTCCTTCCACATCCTCTGTTGTTCACTTTGATTGACAACTAAACGGTAAGTGAGATTAATTGGAAGCTCGCCTTAGTTTCCCGATCTTTAGACATTCCCCCACTGTCTGAGTGTTCACGGGTGTCTCAAGCGTCCTTATTAACAATTTCTAGAGTTATGAGCAAATGATAGCAGTAAAAAATTTAAAAAATCCACATAGTAAAAATACAAAAAGCTTTTCATTTTAAAAAGTAGCTGTGTCAGAATAGAATGATATTAATGGGGAAGTAAAACGTGTTTTGACAACTCTGACCACTGTTTTTCCTGTTGATCAGACAAAAATGAACAAAATTTACAAATTGTTCTGCAGAATCATTGAAATCTTGATTATCTTTGTCAATTATATATATATATATATATATATATATATATATATATATATATATATATATATATATATATATATATATATATA